>CM026198.1:26696072-26728572 GCA_014839995.1 Xenentodon cancila | reverse complement strand
GAAGCTTTCAGAGCAAAGGCACGAAAACATCCTCATCACCAACTGCTGCAGAGCAACACAGCAATCAGTTTGATGAGATTCATATCTAAACATATACACTGTTTTTATCTAAACAAATTACATCATAGTAATAGTGGTTAATACATAATGTTACATGGTTCATATACTGATATTGATCGCAGTATTAATACATACAAATATAAAGACATACACCTGCACATGAATACACAACAGGTATGTGCAGAAATATATATAAACATACATGTTTATGTTTGCGAACATAAGTACCAATACACATTCTCAAATGTACCAACCTGGAAAAAGAATAACAGCGATAACGACAGTCGACGGCAACAAAAACAATAATGACAACATTAACAATAATAACAGTTCTGGTAGTAATTACACAGATACTGATGGTAACTGTAGCAGCGCTGGTCGCTCTCTCCGTCACCACCACGCCATCCAGCTCCATCAGCCACGCCCCAGCCATACCCAGTCACGCCCCAGACACGCCCCACACAACCAGGGAGGCACCTGCCATCCAGGGCCACACCCCCACACAGGCCACACCCCACAGCAGGATACCCAGGGCAGAACCCAGGAGGCCTAAAGGCCTCATGCTCAAACGTTTCTGGATTTCATCTTTAATCTTTATGCAGAAATCTTGGCAACGCAAAAACAAATGCAAATGTTCAAAACTGTGCGTATGAATCCACGCACGTGAACTCTGCTCTTCTCCCTCAAGTAGATCACTTTGAATATGATAATGAGGACAAACATCCATGAAAAACCGTTCGTACAAATAAGGAAATGGCAAAAGCAAAAGAAGAAAATGAATTAATAAACATCGACCGTGAGCTCCAGACACTCTGTCAGAAGTTGAGGCCAGTAAAAAGAATCAGATTTAACTTTTAAAATAAAATAGTGTAGAATGTGGCTCTGTTGACCGCATTGCATTATGGGTGTTGTTGTCCGTTGCTTAATGAGAGGGGTCATGGGTTCATTGATTTCGTACGGCGTTACGTGAGTATATGTGTCGATGTGGGGCAGCGTTAGCCTCTTTATTCATTTTTGTATTTTAAATCGACACCTTAACTGAAGGGGGACGAGCAGCTTCTCTCCTGTAATCTTTGTAGAACGAGCTTCGAGGAACTGACTCCAAATAAACGTGGATCTAACGTACTCTGACCTGCTGAGGATTGTTGAGGTCAACACTCGTATATACGTGACTTCCGTCATTTAATACTGTACAGCAGCATAAACAGTTCACTTTACAAGCACGGAAAATAAAAACAAGTTTATCGACAAGGAAATTAATGTGTAAATGTAAAAAGAATGAAAAGGTCGCTCCAAAGAGGCCGGCCTCCGTCATCGGAGCAATGCACTGTTCCAGGGTAAATCGTAATGAGAGAAGTGGCAAGCTGGTCCATGTGGATGCAGGTGATCTTCAGCGCAAACGGGCGTCTGTGTCTGCATATGTCATCTTAGACATTTTCCTCTGGCTGATATGAGACCTGTGAGGAGTTTTATATCGTGTTTATATCGTAGTCGCTGCAGATTGTTACCCAGAAGTCTGGGTCAGGAGATAAGGCGGTCGTTTCACATTTGATTGGTGTCATCGTTGTGTCTGGATTTGACATGAGTTTATGAAGGTTAGAATTCAAATTTTAATTGCTTTTTTCAGTTATTTCTTTTATTAGTCTGGAGGGTTGCAATAGCTTCTTTGTAATATTTATCTTTGATTTGATCAAGGATTTTAATTGTTGGTAGTGAAGAAATTGTTCTTCCCCAACTCCAAATTTCTGGATTACTTGGCTGTTGAGGAATAAGAGCTGGAGGTGAAGGGTTCCCTTGGCCATGAAAGAAGTGGGCGGGGTTACTGTGCTGTTGGAAACCAGTTTTGTGCTGGTATATTTACATGGTGTTAAAGGGGATTTTGTGTTTTTTTTTTTTTTTTTTTTTACTTTCGACCAGGCTGTCAAAGTCGAGTTAATTGTGTTATTTTTTTTGTCAGTAATTCATTTTCTTGATTGAAATGGGCAAAAACGGTAAGTCTGAGAGTTGAGTGGTTTTGTTGTTGTGATTGTCATTTCAAATTTGATTTCTGAAAAATTGTAATTAATATTAAAGGTTTGATGTACTGAATTATAGGGATTCTATAAATATAACAATAAATTGTTTGCATATAAACTATTTTGTGTTAGGAGTGGATATCTTGAATTTCTTTAATTATATAGTTTTGATGTATCGCTGATGCAAGTGGCTCAATGAACATTTAAAGATGAAGAGTATGTCCTTGTCTGGTTCCCTGCTGTGATCTCATTGGTGCTATTATGATTTTCATTATGTATTGACGCTATAGGATCATTTATCATTAAGTTGATGTATCGATGTAGATCAACAGGATAAAGAATAAAAAAATAAATAAAATAGTGGTCCTAAAATGAAACCTTGATTCATTCTAAAATGAACCTTGGTTCATTTTATGCTTGACTGACAAAGAATTTGCTGTAGTTATAAATCCAACTATTCCCAACGTACGTGTCTCGTCACAACACCTCACTGGTTCCTGCTTAGACTTCATATGGAATTCATTTCAGGAATCAAGTGATGCTTAAATTTTTTGGAGTCTTTGAGATGGAGCCAGACCATTGTCAGAAGTCAACATCTGTGCTGGTCTTTTTTTTTTTTTGTTTGTTGTTTTTTTTTTACTTTTGCTTCACTTCGAATTATATAACCACTGCATGTTTGTTTGTCTGTAGTTTAGATGTTTTTTCTTCAGTATTTTCAGTAGATCATATCAGCAACAAGCTCTCAGTGCTCTTATCTGAACTCTCATCATTTCGAGGTCAGCTTCAGAGGATGACATTTTTTTTAAAATGCTGGTAAACATTGAATGTTTTACCCTTTAACTGTCACGCTGAGCTGCGTGGACGCTTTCACACCTCATAAGTTACCTCATCAACGCCCGCCTGTATGTTCGTCACAGGATCTTATCTAGTCAAGAGTGTTTGAGTGCTCCCGTCATGCTGTCTGGTGTTACTTCTGTTTTTGTTTGAACCTTTGGCTTCAGTGTCGTCTTCTGGATCTGTTAGCTTTACTTTTGCTTTTGTGGCAGTGGTTCTACCTGTTTGACTCCAGTTAACCTCGGTTAACTCTTGTTAAACCTGGTTAACTCCGGATAATTCTGGTTAACTCTGGTTAAACCTGGACAAATTTTGTTAACTCTGGTTAACTCTTTGTTGTGTGAAATTTTCTTAAGGTTCGTCGGAGGTAGGCACACAGAAAGCACACAGAGACTCTGATGAACAATATATATATATTTATTTTACCCAAAGCATAGCATAAGCAATCTATTTGGTTATATGGGCAAAACACACACAAAGAATACAACTTATATGAATGAAGCATGTATATAGAATATTATACAGGTATTTCATACACTTTCACACACAAAAGAAGACTGACTAACCAAAGTGTCTCTCACTTTGGTTAACTACATTTCTCACACACACACACAATCACACTCACTGTGATTCTAGCAGGATCAATCACTTTGGTTTTCATATATACATAAACTACATCTACTGTGATGCTAGGACCAACCTGTGTCCCCCGCAGCGCACAGCCAAAGTCAGTCACTTCAGTTATCATAAATGCATTACTCACACAAACTTCGGTTTATCATAAATGCATTACTCACACAAACTTCGGTTTATCATAAATGCATTACTCACACAAACTTCAGTTTATCATAAATGCATTACTCACACAAACTTCAGTTTATCATAAATGCATTACTCACACAAACTTCGGTTTATCATAAATGCATTACTCACACAAACTTCAGTTTATCACAAGTGCATTACTCACACAAACTTCAGTTTATCATAAATACATTCTTCTCATGTACTATGATGCTAGGATGAAAGTGTCGTTCATCCCCTGCAGAGCATAGCTCAAAACAATCATAGGAGAAGCGTTCCATCCTTACCGTTGACACACGGACTGGAGAGCCAAACAGTCCCGGTAAAAGCAGCTTCCAACCTTGCTGGGCATCCGTACGTGACCCGCAGCTGACTCTGACCCGGACAGAGACTTTTCCCAGCTCTACTCACAAAATAAAAACCTCTCTCAGGCACACAAAACTCTCAGGCACACAAAACTCTCAGGCACACAAAAGAAATAACAAGACTTTTCTCAGATATAAGTGAACAATTAGAAAAACATCTTACATAATCAATGTTTGGTCTGACAATAATTCTCCTTAAACTCTTGTTAAACCTGGTTAACTCCGGATAAATCTGGTTAACTCCAGTTAACTCTGGTTAAACCTGGTTAACTCTACTCTGTCTATTGTTTGGTTCATTCCAGGTCTCAGATGATCGCCATCAGCTGCTGTTTATTTTTGATGCCCTTCCTTCAGTTTAAATACTTCTTGGTTTCATTTGATGTCCAAAAAACTAATTTATGAGTAGTTTTATTTTGTATGTTTGTTTTGTTATTCCTGCTACTTCCTTCCTTAAACATTCGTTTGGATCTTTAATGTATTATTTTCCTTTGAGGCCCCTTTGGTGTTGTTTGCCTTGAAGTTTAGAGAGGTCTGAATAGTTAGCTTGCAAAATCATCTCAACACTGGGGGTGTATCTTCTGAGGAATATAACGGGCATATCTCTGATTATATTAAATGAACCCCTCTAAAAGGACAAACAGAGCCACTTTTGCATAACTGAACCAAACATCTTAGACTTGAAGTCCCAAACACAAACCGCCTCTTCAAAACTCCCAGTTGCCCCACAGACTTTGTTTGAAGGCCACAGGTAGGTTTGCTCTGGAGAGCTCAGCTGGTGAAGCGTGTTAGATGGGCATGGACATCCAGTCCAGCTCTGAATAAAACAATATCACTGTTCAACCTGTCTGTGGAGCGGTTCGTGAAGGGGTGAGAATCAGCGCCTCCATCTGAGACCATGGTTCTCAGAAGGAAAGGGATGGAACGTCCTCGCTGGATCTGGAGTGAGGTGCTGCCTAAAGTGGAGGACTTCAAGTCTGACTTGCTCCAGACATCCAGCTCCTCACTATTTCAATTTTTAAAACCATTTTATGCAAGTTATATTAGCATTTGAGTTTATAATATCTGTGACATAAAGCAACAAAAACAAATATGTAAAACTTCTTTGACTTCACAATGAACGTTAAGGACTAAACAGTAGTTTGAAGTGGAGCCTTTTGATTCATCAGTCCAGCATAGAGTTGGGTTCAAACATCTACCTTCAACTCTTCGACCTGGGTTCGACTTGGGCAGGGACATGTTGGTACCGTCACAGAATGAAGCCAAACTGGACTTTTGAGTGGACAGTTTCAAAAATTTGACTTATCCATCTCTACGAGCGACTGAAATGAGTTTCCTCTGCAGGCTGGACTCTCCTTTAGAGATGGGAGGAGAAGTTCAGAGTTAGAGTGGAGTCACTGCTCCTCCACACCCAGAGGAGACACTGGTGGTATTTCAGGGTTAGGAAACCTCCTGGACGCCTCCCTGAGGAAGTGTTCCTTCCTGTCCGAGATGGAGGCGTAGGAACGCCTCAGTATTCCCCCAGAAGAGCTGGAGGAGGAACATCTGGACCTCTCTGCTGAGGCTGTTGAGCTCAAACAAGCAGAAGATGGTGGATGAACTTTTCTCCACACTCTGACATTAAAAAACATCAGATACAACGTAAAAGAAAACAAAAAAAAACTAAAAATAAATAAATATAAATTAACTAACTGTAATGCTGCTGAGATGCTGAGAAGTACGTGAGGTTTACTGAAACTGAATAAAAGGTTGGGGGCTGCTGCCGTTACCGTGGAGAGTAAAGTGTGTTGCAGGGCCGTTGAACTGTCACTCACCTACAAACACTGGCGCCGCTCGGGTTTCACACCTCAGACATCGTCATAGCAACTGCATTAGCAACAGATTTCCTGTGAAAACCACCACTCCCCAAAGGCATGCTGTTCAGAAGCGTCAAAAGTGTTTGTCATTGTCACTACCTCATTTAAAGCTGCTGCGCTCTGATGACTGAAACCATATCTCCATCTTCAGACCTCACTGATAAAAGGAACCTACTTGGCGTTGGAGCACATGAGTAAAGAGAACGGCAAGAAAGGAGGGACCATAATCAACGTGTCCTCCATGGCAGGTAACACACACACACACCTGTCTGCACAGACAAACGAGTAGTTTCTGCGGGGTCTTTAACCCTGGTCCTCGAGGGCTACGGTCCTGCATGTCTTAGATGTTTCCCTGCATCAGCACACCTGACTCTGACCATCGTCAGCTTGTCATGAAGGGCGTACAGGTCTGAAACATCTAAACGTGCAGGACTGTGGCACTCGAGGACCAGGGTTGAAGACCACTGGTAATATGTTTTGCTGGGGCTGTGAGTTGACCTGAAAGGGTCCAAGGACGAAGCTTAGCTCAACAGCAGCTACCTTTCCTCAGAGCTTCTACCCGGGATAACCGTTGGACGGTGTTCAGGATTTTAGCCATTCAGAACCACCAAGACCTGCCCAACACAGATGATGTTCATGATGAGGTTCAGCTTGTTGGGTAACATGTGATGAGTCTGCTCTCGCCAACCATGTCAACCATAAAATGCATCCTCAGAAACCCCCACCCCACCCCCCAATCGAACAGCTCTTAAATCCTCAGGAACCTGAAATGTCTCTCATGGTTGTGGAGGAATTCTGGTCTATTCCTCTTTCCAATATTAGTTTTTGGATGTTCACTTCTACGCAGCTCTTTCAAAGCCACTGTATGTAGCAACAAAGCATATCTGACCACATGGGGCATATACACCTGCTGAGGCAATGAGTTTGGATGGTCGGGAAAATCCAACTTCATTGTGTCTTATGCCAGAGGCGTTCTTTAATTTTTCATCATTTGGATGTAGATTTGCTGCTGTTTTCCTGTCACATGAGCCAGGTGTCCCCCAATTTGTCTCTTTGTGGACTGCAGGGTGTCCAGGTCCCAGACCATCCCACCTTCACAACTGTGCTAGAGAGAGGGTCTGAGGTGTTTCTGCTAAAATGCTGTGTTTGGTTTTCTCCAAACATGGTTCTGGACATGAAGACCAAACATCTCAGCTTTGGTGACAGGAAGAGTTTGACCTGGTTTAGGATGGTTTAGACCGGTTTAGGATGGTTTAGGCAGGTTTAGGTGGGTTTAGGCAGGTTTAGGTGGGTTTAGGCTGCTTTAGGATTGTTTAGGCAGGTTTAGGGGGGTTTAGGTAGATTTTGTCAAAGTCAAAGTCAAGTTTATTGTCAATTCTACCACATGTAATATATATACAGAGAAATGAAATTACGTTACTCTTAAACCCTCTGTGCTAAACAATAAATAAATCTTAAACACACAGGCAGGTTTAGGCTGGTTTATTCCAGGTTAACCTGGTTTAGGGTGGCTTAGGCTGGTTTAGGCTGGTTTAGGGAGGTTTAACCTTGTTTATCATGGTGTAGGCTGATTTAGGATGGCTTAGGCAGGTTTAGGCTGGTGTAGGCTGGTTTAGGCTGGTTTAGGCTGGTTTAGGATGGTATAGGCAGGTTTAGGTGGGTTTAGGCAGGTTTATTCCAGTTTAACCTGGTTTAGGGTGGTTTAGGCTGGTTTATGATGGTTTAGGCAGGTTTAACCTTGTTTATCATGGTTTAGGCTGGTTTAGGATGGCTTAGGCAGGTTTAGGCTGGTGTAGGCTGGTTTAGGATGGTATAGGCAGGTTTAGGTGGGTTTAGGATGGTATAGGCAGGTTTAGGTGGGTTTAGGCAGGTTTAACCTTGTTTATCATGGTTTAGGCTGTTTAGGCTGGTTTAGGATGGCTTAGGCAGGTTTAGGCTGGTTTAGGATGGTATAGGCAGGTTTAGGGGCGTTTAGGCTGGTTTAGCCAGATTTAGCCAGGTTTATTTTTCTTGGTTGGGTGTTTTTGTTTTTTCTCACTAAGTTTTTCAAAGTTAGAGCTGAACTGATGTGGACAGGTTTGGGTTGAAAAGCTACACGGACCCTTCTAATCAACTCTGGGACTTTTGTAAACATATCTGGGAACATAAACCTCTGAACCTCTTTTGAGTTCTTCCTGGCTATTTGAAGCTGGATTATGTAATGATGACATAGAACAATGACAGCAGACTGGAGAGGGCTTGCCTGGATGGTGGGAAGGAACCTATGCTTCATTTCCCTGGAAACTCACTGGACTGGAACCACGCAGCCAGTTTCAAGTTAATGAGCCTTTAATGTCCAAGTAATTTAATTCACACGTGACAAGGATAAACGAGAGCTCTCTAGGAATCTCCACTGGAAACATCCCTCCACACACCCTGTCCTCAGAGGGAACGTTAGCAATCTTTTGCTGACAGTCACAGATGATGAGCAACTCAGGTTCTGCAGGCTGAGTTAGTGAAAACATCGTTCCTCCTGCAGGATGTTAGCTATGAATGAAAGATGTGAGACAGAAACCAACCAGAACGTGTTCCAGAGACCTGCTGAAACCACAGACTGAAGAGAGATTAACGCTTTGTGACGTCAGGCAGAAGTGTCTGAAGGTGGCTTTAGAAGCCTGTGCAGGACTTGTAGGCAGAAACCGGTTATGCCCAACCTGTTTGATACAGAACCAGTGGAACCTGTGGGACTATAGAACGTATAAGAAGAAGGCATCAAGAGTCCGGGGCGAACCTTAGTTAAAGCAGGTGGCTGTGATCCAACCAGCAAGATTGTGGAAAAACCGTTGTTGGGCAGGGTCGTCTTCTCCCAGTTTGGCGCCGTCCAGAGGCCAATAAAAAACCTCGAGGTGACGTCACAGGTGGTTGATGCAATTCTTTTAACACTGGCTTTGATCAGAAAAGGAAGGATTGTATGTGTCCAGATGGCTACTCGCTGTTCGTGACACCAACATCTGAGACAGCAAAAGTGATTTTGATTTGTCATTGAGAGTTGAGATGAGTGAAGAGGAGTTTTACCTGCAACCTGAGTTCTGATGGTGAAACACCAAAAGACAGACCGGTAGAAAATGAAGTTGTTTTTAGCTGTTGGCTCAGTGAGTGTTCGTGTCAGTCCCCTTCCTCACACAGTTTACAACCTGTGGAGTCGTGAGTGTTACGGTTAAGTTTTAAGTGACATTTATCCACATAAACTGAACTGTTGCCCATCCTGAAAAGACTTGTGTGTGATGGGAAAACTCCCAGGGGTGGTTCTTAATTTAAGCAACCACACAAGCACAAGCAAACAGCAGATGGGGAGATAAGGGAGCTAATAGTTTCGTCCTGTTTGCTTTTCCAGCACCGACACAAAGCCCCTTTATACTGCAGCGAGTCCTGCATACAACTCACATTACCGCTGTGAGCAGGAATGTTGCAGGATTCAGATTAGCTTCGCTCTTTTCCCACCAGTATCATCTTTCCCTTGTTTTGCTGTTTTTCTTTTTCCTCCTCGAAGGCCTCGGGGCTGCGGAGCGGGGTCAGGTTGGTCAGGTCAGACATCCCGCCGAGCTGCCGCTGCTCTTCTCTGCTGGAAGGATTTTCTCTTAGTTTTAACAGCAGTTTAGAGGTCTGCAGTCCATCCAGTGTCGTCTTAAACGTGAACCTTTAAATGTATGTCTCTAAACTGCTGTTTGACCAGAACTTTCTCTCGTTCTCCTGCCCAACCGTCAACGGCGTGTGAATCATTCACACAGATGCCTGTGTTTACAGCCCTGCAGAGCGTTTTCTGTAAAACTCCGGTAGGATGGAGGAGATCAGACCCTTCAGGACAGGGGTGTCCAACTCCGGTCCTCGAGGGCCGCTGTCCTGCATGTTTTAGATGTTTCCCTGCGTCAACACAGCTGATTCTGTTTAAAAGACATCATGAGATGGTCATCAAGGTCTCTGAAGTCTGCAGGTGACATCGTCATGTCTGTCAGGTTGTGTTGAAGCAGGGAAACATCTAGATGCCGCAGGACCGTGGGCCCTGAGGACCTGGGTTGGAGACCTCTCACCTAAAGTTCAGTTTTATTTAGAGTTGAAAAAATGTAAACTTTACTAATCTGTGGACACAACAGCCGTTTATGGGAGAAAAAAATACACATCTGGACAAATAAAAGTGACAATTTTGACTGCAAAATAATAATTATTTAATTTTTTTATATTATTTCATATTTGCACAAGAAAACTAAGAAATTCTCTGTGAAATTAAACATTTGATCCTACTACTAAGGCCAAAACTAACAATTTCAGACTTTATAAACTTACAAATATGCCAAAGGGATATGAATGTCACAAATGTTTGTTATTTTTTAAATAAGAATAATTTATGAACCTTAATACAATTTATAAAACATAATGTAGATTCACAAATTTGCCACTGAAAACTAAGAATTTTTGAGTTTACAACCAGACAAATAGCCAGATAACAAGAATAAATGTTATAAGTTGCCAAGTTTAAGAAAACAAACCTATTTAAGTCAGTGAATTTCTGCCTTGATAAATGCAAATTTGTCAATAAAAAAAGCTTTATAAATTTGCTAATATGGGGAAAAAAATTTAATTCAGACCCCCAAAAAAGAAAAACATGAACTTGTTTAACAAGAGAAAAGAAGCGTTTCTGACTTTATAAAATCAAAGTGCTATACTGCCAAAGAAAGAACAAAAAGTAGAAATTTGCACACTTTTCGTGAGAAAACAAAGGTTTTATAATTAAGTTCAATTAAATTCCATTCAGTTTTATATATAGCATCTATTACAACACAAGTTTTGTAGTTTGTTGTGCTGGTCTGCCCCCTTTTTTCTCTTCCATACATGTTCTGCAGACCAGAGCCTCAGGATGCTGACCTGCAGTCCCACCTCTGACCATCCCAGTGTTTACCTCCACCTGTCTGTATGGATGTCTCTGTTGTCCTGACTTGAAGTCCTCGTCTCTGTAGTCCACCAACTAACCAGGTATCAGTCATATAAACATGGAAGTTTTAGTTCTGCTGCTGATGGATAAATATATTAATGTATCTTGTCTTTTGTACCTTTGACGGTGTGTCTTTGTCTCTTCTCTCTTTACTTCCTGCTCTTCCCATCTGGTCTTCAGCAGGAGGGTCCCCTCTTATGATCCAGGTCCTGATCCAGGTTTCTTCCCTCTTAAAGGGAAGTTTTTCTTGCCAATTTTTGGTTTAAGGTTTTTCTCCCACTAGGGAAGTTTTTACCTGCTGTTGTTTATGTAATAATTGATCGGGGGTCATGTTCTGGTCTCTGGAAAGATCCTGGAGACAACTTGTGTTGCAATAGACGCTGTATAAATAAAATTGAATTGAATTAATATAATATAAAAAGGCAGGTTTTGAATTCCAGAGGATGTCCTCGCTGACGTAGACCTCAGCCTCTAAACGGGCTTTGTCAGATAGCATCAGTGTCTGCGTGCATGTTGTCATGCCAACCATTCCTCCAACAAACACGGACTTGTCCAAACGTGGTCAAGAACGCTGCGAGCACATCGTTTCAGGAGGAAGAATGTGATAGGAACATCTGTCATCAGATCCTCGTGGATGTGACTTTACGCTCATTTGGCTTCAGCTCTCTAGACGTCCATCTCACGATGCCATCTGAGATTCAGTCGCAGCAGTTTTAGGATACATTTTTTACAAGAAGCCAAAACACCTTCTGTTTTTTAACTCCGTCCAGACTGAATTCCACTTTTTATCAGATTTTGTATGTAAATATGTTTCAGCATGTAACAAGAATACTCCAGGACCCCGCTGGCTTCATCCAGCGACTGCCGCGACACTGACACCACGTATGGACGATCATCAATAGCAGCTGATGATGCTCTCAAACAGACAGAGGATGTCATGTTTGAGGACAGGAGGACTTGGACGGAGACCAAGTCCTCCTGTTTTAAAAGATGCAGCACGAATCAGCTAAAGTGAGTTGATCATAAATTGTATGAGGAATTGGACACACACCCCTATGATGAAGGTGGGTCCAAATGGTCTCCAGGTCTGTTTGTTCCGCCCATTTACATGACCCCACGAGGAAAAAGACGAAACACCACGAGGAAAAAGACGAAACACCACGAGGAAAAAGACGAAAAAATCACGAGGAAAAAGACAAGAAACCATCTGGAAAAAGATGAAACAGCACGAAGAAAAAGACGAAACACCACAAGAGGAAAGATGAGACAACACGAGAAGAAAGACGAAACAACACGTGCAAAAAGACGAAACACCACATAAAAGACGAAACACCACAAGAAAGACGAAAACATCATGAGGAAAAAGACAAAAGACCATGAAGAAAAAGACGAAACACCACAAGAAGAAAAAAACGAAACACCACAAGAAGAAAGACGACACATCATGAAGAAAAAGGTGAAACATCACAAAGAAGAAAGATGAAACACCAGGAGAAGAAAGACGGGACACCACGTGAAGAAAGACGAAAACATCACGAGGAAAAAGACAAAAGACCATGAAGAAAAAGACCAAACACCACAAGAAGAAAAACGAAACACCACAAGAAGAAAGACGAGACATCATGAAGAAAAACACCACAAAGAAATAAGACGGGACACAACGAGAAGAAAGACGAGACACCACAAGAAGAAAGATGAAACACCAGGAGAAGAAAGACGGACACCACGAGAAGAAAGATGAAACACCAGGAAAAGAAAGATAAAACACCAGGAGAAGAAAAATGAAACACCAGGAGAAGAAAGATAAAACACCAGGAAAAGAAAGATAAAACACCAGGAGAAGAAAAATGAAACACCAGGAGAAGAAAGATGAAACACCACGAGAAGAAAGATGAAACACCAGGAGAAGAAAGATGAACCACCACGAGAAGAAAGATGAAACACCAGGAGAAGAAAGACGGGACACCACGAGAAGAAAGACGAGACACCACGAGAAGAAAGACGAGACACCACAAGAAGAAAGATGAAACACCAGGAGAAGAAAGACGGACACCACGAGAAGAAAGATGAAACACCAGGAAAAGAAAGATAAAACACCAGGAGAAGAAAAATGAAACACCAGGAGAAGAAAGATAAAACACCAGGAAAAGAAAGATAAAACACCAGGAGAAGAAAAATGAAACACCAGGAGAAGAAAGATGAAACACCACGAGAAGAAAGATGAAACACCAGGAGAAGAAAGATGAACCACCACGAGAAGAAAGATGAAACACCAGGAGAAGAAAGACGGGACACCACGAGAAGAAAGACGAGACACCACGAGAAGAAAGATGAGACACCACAAGAAGAAAGATGAAACACCAGGAGAGGAAAGATAAAACACTAGGAGAAGAACGATGAAACACCAGGAGAAGAACGATGAAACACCACGAGGAGAAGAAAGACGAGACAACACGTGCAAAAAGACGAAACACCACATAAAAGACAAACACCACAAGAAAGACGAAAACATCATGAGGAAAAAGACAAAAGACCATGAAGAAAAAGACGAAACACCACAAGAAGAAAAAAACGAAACACCACAAGAAGAAAGACGACACATCATGAAGAAAAAGGTGAAACACCACAAAGAAGAAAGATGAAACACCAGGAGAAGAAAGACGGGACACCACGAGAAGAAAGACGAAAACATCACGAGGAAAAAGACAAAAGACCATGAAGAAAAAGACCAAACACCACAAGAAGAAAAACGAAACACCACAAGAAGAAAGACGAGACATCATGAAGAAAAACACCACAAAGAAATAAGACGGGACACCACGAGAAGAAAGACGAGACACCACAAGAAGAAAGATGAAACACCAGGAGAAGAAAGACGGACACCACGAGAAGAAAGATGAAACACCAGGAGAAGAAAGATAAAACACCAGGAGAAGAAAAATGAAACACCAGGAGAAGAAAGATGAAACACCACGAGAAGAAAGATGAAACACCAGGAGAAGAAAGACGGGACACCACGAGAAGAAAGACGAGACACCACGAGAAGAAAGATGAGACACCACAAGAAGAAAGATGAAACACCAGGAGAGGAAAGATGAAACACTAGGAGAAGAACGATGAAACACCAGGAGAAGAAGACGAGACACCACGAGAAGAAAGATGAAACAACAGGAGAAGAACAATGAAACACCACGAGGAGAAGAAAGACGAGACACCACGAGAAGAAAGACGAGACACCAGGAGAAGAAGACGAGACACCACGAGAAGAAAGATGAAACAACAGGAGAAGAACAATGAGACACCACGAGAAGAAAGACAAGACACCAGGAGAAGAAGACGAGACACCACGAGAAGAAAGATGAAACAACAGGAGAAGAACAATGAAACACCACGAGGAGAAGAAAGACGAGACACCACGAGAAGAAAGACGAGACACCAGGAGAAGAAGACGAGACACCACGAGAAGAAAGATGAAACAACAGGAGACTTCTGTCTGGAATGACATCTTCAATTCAATTTTATTTATACAATTGCATATGCATCTATTACAACACAAGTTGTCTCCAGGATCTTTCCAGAGACCAGAACATGACCCCCGAGCAACTATTACATAAACAGCGGCAGGTAAAAACTCCCCTAGTGGAAGAAAAACCTTAAGCCAAACAATGGCAAGAAAAACTCCCCTTTAAGAGGGAAGAAACCTTGAGCAGGACCTGGCTCATGAGGGGGGACCCTCCTGCCGAAGGCCAGCCGGGTAGAGCAAGAAGTAAGAAAGAATAGAGACATAGAGACACCGTCAAAGGTACAAGACAGGATACAATAGTAACTATCATCAGTAGTCCAATTAGACTTCTGTGTATATGGGTGATATATGGATAGACGGTGATCCAAGGGGATGAGGACTGCAGGTCGGGATGTCAGCAAACATCCAACAGAGACATCTATACAGACAGGTGGAGGTAAACACTGGGATGGTCAGAGGTGGAACTGCAGGTCAGCAAGAAGCTCCTGAGGCTCTGGTCTGCAGGACATGTAAAGAAGAGGAAAAGAAGAGACAGACAAGCACAGAAAAACTACAAGAACAATGGACCACAATTAAGTTTATGGGATATTGTTAATAAATGAGGGTTGAGGTTAAGAAGAGACAGAGAAGGCAAAGAGAAACAGAGAAGGTGAAAGGCACCACTCAGTGGATCATGTTGGTGCCCCCCTGCAGCAGAGGCCTATAGCAGCATATCTACACCGAAGCTGTTTAAAATGAGCTGCTCTAATCTGGTCCTGTAGCTGCAGCTTTGACTACTGGTCCTGGCACATTAAGGTACTAAATATACACTAACTATATGCTTTATTAAACAGAAATGTTTTCAGTTTAGTTTTAAAGGTGGAGGTGGTATCAGCCTCTTTAACCCAAACTGGAAGTTGGTTCCAGAGTGATGGTGCCTGAATGGTAATTGACTTCACCTGCGTGTTCGTCTCCTCTCGTTCTTCTCTTTCAGCCTTCCTGCACTCCCCTCACCAGCCGGTCTACACCGCCACCAAACACGGCGTCCTCGGCTTCTCCAGAGCGATGGCGGTGAGACGCACACACATGCAGCCAAACACGTGGTAGGTAGGTCTCAGGTCAGCTCAGCAGCTCGCTCTTCTGTTGTCGCAGGACGCGTCCGCTCAGGGAGACTACGGCGTCCGAATAAACGTCCTGTGTCCGGCGTTCGTTGACACGCCGCTGCTGCGCACGGTGGAGGACGAGGACAACATGGGCAAGTTCGTCAAGTTCAAGGACGACTTCAAAGTCAGGATGAGGAAGTTTGGAGTTCTACAGTGAGTTCGGTCACACAAGTCGAAACTTTATCGCCCGTTAGTTTTATAAATCGAATACGAACAAAATGTGATGTTTTTTTAATAAAAAAAAGTAAGAACGCCATCGGCCTCACAGGCTAGTAACGCGGCGAGTTTTCCTCGGATGTAGGACATTCGAAGGTTTTCCAGCGGGAACCATCCATTTCTTCTATCTGACTGTTACTCTGTTGATTATTTTAGTGAAGAAAATCACGTTTAAATAAGAAGAGTCAGTGGGATGCAGAAGTCATGAGTCAGCGGCTGCAGCTGGAACATCTGGGTGACTACAGCAGCCTCGAAGCATGACACCTCCACCTCTGTGCTTCACAGTCGAGGTCCTTTTCTGCTCCACGTCAAACGCTCTTACTTTGGCTCATCAGCTGTAGATGTTTTATGAATTTGGGTGGAAAAACTATTCTGAACAGCCTGTACATGTCCAGTCAGGTCAGCTCAGACCTCACGCAATACTGAGAGGGAAAGACATAAGTAATGGTCTTAGAGGAGCACTTGTTGCTGCACATCTGGTCCTACAGGCCTCCCTGGGCTTCATGTTAAAGTACATAAGTGAACGTGTGAGACAGATGTCCTCACGTGTGGTGTCCAGCTCCAGACCATCACACCTCCACCACCGTGGTTCAGCACCTGGTTCAGACTACTGAATGTTCTGTCATGGACTTTAACATTTAACATGATCAGTGAGGCCTGCAGGCTCTGGGCTGGAGCTCTGAAGTGTTCACTGGGCACTGAATGTTCTAATCTTAAGGTAAATCTACTGAGATGTGCACTCCTGAGAAGATTGACAACTGTCTTGAATGTTTCCTACTGTAGAACATTTAACTCCAGGTAGTTTGCAAATGGTCTACAAGGTGCGCATAAATGCTGCTCAAGGGCCGGTGTCCTGCATTATAACCCTTTACAGACTTGACAGCTCCTTCTCTATGACCAGCACTGATGTCTTTCCCTTTAGACATTGTGTTATCGCATAGCTGAACGATCCCTACCAGCAAAACATCTGCTTAAGAGCGTTATAGAGATCTGCAGACCTGCCAATGATCAGTTCATCAACGTGGATGATGAAGCAACATAAAACTTACAGAAGCAGAAAGGGAGGACTTGGGGTTGCCCAGATGATGTTTTGTTTTTTGGGTTTTTTTGGCTTCATTTTTGTTAAATGTTGAATATTGAGGTGGTGTTTGACTCTGAGAGTGAGACTGTACGCTACGATCACTTGAATTGTATTACGTATTTACAAAAACAAAACAAAAACTGGATTAAAGGAGAGGAACTTCACAGACTCGTGAAGTCCAGGTTTCTTCTTGGAGTTAAACATTAACTTACGTTTAAAAACGTCTGCGTCATCTGTGCGTCGCTCTGCAGGCCGTCGCTGATCGCCGAGGGAATAATGAGGCTCATCACGGACACCAGCCTGAACGGAGCCATCATGAAGATCACCTGCTCCAAGGGGATCCACTTCCACACGTACGAGCCCATGTCCGCCTGACCTCCCGACGGAGTGCAGCCCGGCCCGCCGCCGGATGAGCGCGGCACGGCCGCCCTCCCGCAAGCGCGCCGCAGTCGGGCTCCAGACGACGCCCGGCTGCTCGTCGGAGCTGCGACTCAGAGATGATTGACGTGTTTTAATATGAAAGTTCTGAATTTCACTGCCAACAAAGAATTGTTCAAAACTCGAGTTTACTGCAGCTTTGTGGTTGTTGTAAAAACACGTCCAGCGGTTTTATGACAAATGTTAAACCCTGTCTGCGCTAAGGGAACTCTTTCCAGAGAGAATATTTAATTTATCCACAAACAGAAATTGTTTTGATGCAGTATTAATTACTGTGGGAAGGTAAATGTATAACAAATTCATGAATTAAAATAATAATAAAGTTCAGGTAAACAGAGAGATGTCTGTCTGAAATCTTTAACGGTCAGCATGGATGTTTGGGATGAGGTGTTTGTTGGTTGGTAACCGCAGATCTGATGACGTCACGCGCAGCATCAGCAGGTAACTCCGCAGAAACTCCTCCTCTATGCTCATCCATCCGTGTGCTGCACCTCGTTCCTGAACGAAAACAGTTCACACAGGTGAGTTTCTACGTGTTTCAGCGTCCGTGAAACCGTAGAGAGGAACAAAGCGACGCGCAGAGCTGCTGCAGATGAGACGAGCTCATAAACATCTGACTTTATCTTATACGCTCGGTTATTTTCACATTACACGCAAACCTTTTAAACAGGAGAAAAAATTAGAAATATAACATGTTTTTCTTAATTGATTCCCAAAGTTCAGAAGCAGCCAGCTGAAACCAAAATTACTTTTAATTCGAAAAAGAAACAAATAGATTAATAAATAAAATGCAAGTTTGTCTTTGTCTGTAAATGTATTTATTGCTGCTACAAAAAGAGTATAAAATCTGTTGACCAGCAAACTTTAAATTACCTACAGTTACGAACATCAGCGCATTTTTATTTCTACTCATCAAATTGGGTGATTGGGTGAAGCATATTAAACTTGCAGACCAGGATGCAGACCAGGACCAGACCAGGACCAGACCAGGATGCAGACCAGGACCAGAGCTGTCCAGTGAGACAAAAAGGTGCTTCAGAAGCTCGTGGTGACAAGTGGCTCAGTAGGCGACCCACTGAACCGCTGGTTCCTGCAGAGTTCTGACAGTTCTTGTATCAGCTCCGGAGCATTTCAGATGTTGATGGCACCTAAGGTGAGGACGTTCGGCCAGATTTAATCAGAACCAATGAAGGTTAATGTTAGTTACCGTCAAAGGTTCACAGGAACTCAACCAGATAAGGAGCCCGTGATCCAGACCTTCTAGTTCTGATGAAGTTTGGATCAGCTGAAGCAGCATCATTTACTGCTGTTATGACACCATGTAGGAAAACAAAAACACATTTCAAAAGCACTCCAGAAAAACAACCAACACACACATGCTCTCATCACTGAAGGCCAATTTTTCAGAAAATCATGGATGACCTCTGGACCTCCAACCTCATCATTTGAGCCACGCTGCACTTTGACAGTGTCAAAGACCAACGTGCTGCTGATTCTGTTCTTCAGGGCCGATTATGAGCCTGCCAGTCTGCAGTTCAGCTGTGAACTTCCTAAGAAAATCTGCCATGAAACAGGAAATGTTGGCACAGCAATAATGCTGGAGGGAAGTCGGGATTCGTCCTCAGGGACCAGGAACGTTCAGAAACTGTTGAAAGATAACACTGAATCCCACAACGCTGGCATCAGTTCAGTCTGAGGGAAGAGTCGACATACAAACTCATCTCAGCTGTGCAGTTTGTCAGAATTAGGAGTTAATTTCACCTGAAATCAGACAAAGAACTTTGAAGTTTCATTTGTGGTTTTCGCTGCACTCGCGAGCCGGTCTACTGCACGTTTTACTGCACGTGTCTCTGCTTCAACACAACCCTGATAGTCAAGTCTGTGTCACCAACAGAGATGTACAGACCTTGATGACATGCTGATGACGACCAGTGATTACAATCAGGTGTGTTGATGCAGTGTGTTGTGTGCACCCCCAATTATAACGTGTTTGTCATTCTTCATTAAAGGTTAATGAGAAAGCCTGACAGCCTGGCGTCGCCATCCAGGTTTCCTTCGAGACAGTTTCTGAAGCCACGCCTCCAAGATTCACAGACACACCAACGACTTAACTTGGGTCAGTCGCTTTGCTCTTAGAGCAAAGTTCCTTCCATGTGTGATTCCTTTTATTCTATTTGTTGATGTGTGAGCATTGATTCATTTTGTTACTGGGGTGTAAACAGAGTACGAGTAAGCTTAGTCAACTTTCAATTTATTCATGGCCTACTGGGTCAGTCAGTTGGTGTTTTTTTTTTTAGTTTAATGAGACCTGCAGGTCTACATTAGCAGGAACAACCCAGTGACGGGTCAGGAACACATGTCTCTGTCTGGGTAACAAACTCAACATCGCCCTGAAAACTGCTGGGTGGGTTTGGTTGGTGTTTGAGGGGTCTGGTAATGTTGGTAGGGCTCTGGTCATGTTGGGGGCGTTTGGTTGGTGTTTGGGGGTTCTGGTCATGTTGGGGGGTTTGGTTGGTGTTTAGGGGTTCTGAACATGTTGGGAGGTTCTGGACATGTTGGGGGGTTTGGTTGGTGTTTGGGGGTTGCGGTCATGTTGAGGGGTTTGGTTGGTGTTTAGGGGTTCTGAACATGTTGGGAGGTTCTGGACATGTTGGGGGGTTTGGTTGGTGTTTGGGGGTTGCGGTCATGTTGGAGGGTTTGGTTGGTGTTTGGGGGTTGCGGTCATGTTGGGGTGTTTGGTTGCTGTTTGGGGTTCTGGTCATGTTGGTGTTTGGGTGCTGTTGGCTGTGTTCTGATTGTTTGTTCTGTAGACAGACGATAACAGTTTGTTGTGCTTGTCTGGCCCTTCTTTTCCTCTTCTGTGCATGTCCTGCAGACCAGAATCTCAGGAGCTGCATGCTGACATGCAGTTCCACCTCTGACCATCCCAGTGTTTACCTCCACCTGTCTGTATAGATTTCTCTGTTGGATACTTGCTGACATCCCGACCTGCAGTCCTCATCCCCTTGGATCACCGTCTATCCATATATCACCCATATACACAGAAGTCTAATTGGACTACTGATGATAGTAACTATTGTTTGTTTGTTTTTTTTTTGTTTTTTTTCTACCCTTGTTTGCACATATATTTATGGTTGATACCATGTTGGTATAACCGGAGTTGTATATATGCATTTTAATCTGGTAACCAAGGGTGTTTTGTGTGTGTGTGGGTGAGTGTGTGCAAGTGTGCTACCTTCACCAGCCCTCATAACAGTCAAACTATATTTTTATTAATCCCTGGAGAAATCAAACAAGATAAGAGTAAAGGGAGAGTCGAAGAGAGGGGT
Organism: Xenentodon cancila; assembly: GCA_014839995.1. Taxonomy (NCBI): domain Eukaryota; kingdom Metazoa; phylum Chordata; class Actinopteri; order Beloniformes; family Belonidae; genus Xenentodon; species Xenentodon cancila. The sequence goes on along the minus strand of CM026198.1, from coordinate 26,707,949 downwards.
GTAAATGTTCTGCAGAGGAGGGCTAGAGTCACCGGGTGTGGAAAGTGGAGAGAAAGAGAGCAGGAGAGAGAGACAAGACAGTGGTGGTGCAGTTTGGTGTCTGTGTTGTAATATTTGTCAAGGAGTTTATAATGTGTTGTTTAAGGGGTAAAAGGTGGACACAAGACAATCAAGCGTTATAAGCAAAAAAAAAAAAGAAAATAGAGGAGAAAGGAGGAGGAGTTTCCTATTTACAATCACATTTCTGATCGTTTGAGCGTTGGGGGGGTGCTGGAGGCAGTATTGAATAGTCATATATAATACCTACATACATACATACACATACATATGTGGACATGTATGCTGTTATCTAGTACATATTCTTTATACATTGTAAACAGAGCAACTCAATTTGTACCTCAATGCACAATGCACACACACACCCGTACACACACACCCAGCAAAGATCCGTGTGTTGACCTCGAAGCATTATGTATGTAAGATACATGTGCATCAGTAAGTAGTTATTCATACATATTAATATACTCTGATACAATCATGTGCACCTGTGCTTTTTAGTTTCATGTGCATATACATATATCCTGTATTTGTCCATATATATATATATATATATACCCATACATCAATAAATACACATATAGAAATGCATCTACATATACACAGTAACATATAAACACCTAGTGCATACTTATATATATCTATATATATGCATACATACAAACACACATACATACCCACATATACACATCCGCACGTGTACACACACCCACACACGCACACACCTCCACATGTGTACTCCCATGCACACACACACACACACCTCCACATGTGTTTGCACACACTCACACCCACGTCCACATGTGTACTCCCATGCACACACACACCCACGTCCACATGTGTACGTACACACACATGCACACACACACACACGCACACACACACACACGTGCAGAGACACATATACCCACACACACACGTGTACTCTCACGCACACACACACACACACACACACGTGTACATGCACACGCACACCCACACACACACATACACACCCGTGTACGCACACCCCTACCCCCCCCCCCCACACACACACACACCCATGTGGGGGGGGGGGGGGGGGGGGGACACAGCCGACCCCCAGAGGCCACGCCAGGCCAGGGAAAAGGAGTCCGCCAACACATCCCGGCGCACCCGGCCGGTGGACCGCACTACTTCCAACCAGGGGGCCCCTCCCAGTAGTCGGCCCCGGTACCAGGCGTCGCAGCCAAGGAGCAGCCCGGGCTCCCCCGAGACCCAGGCACCCCCCCCGCAGGACAAGACCCAGACAGTAGGAGCGCGGGCCGGATCCCCGGGCACTGGGTGACCTGCAGGGGCCGTCCAGCACATGCTCCCCTGGTAGTCCCTCATGTTACCCCCCTCCCCCCACCTGGCCCATGATCTCTCAATTTTTTATATATTTTTTATTTACTTATTTATTTATTTATTTATTTATTTAGTTATTTTTTTATTGTTACATATATCCCTATACATATATATACACACATACATATATACATATACACACATTTTTTTTTTTTTTTTTTTTCCGATCTTTTTCTCCCCCCCTCCCTCCGTTCCTTTGTTAATGTATTTGGGTGCATTAAAAAGAGCAGCTGGTACATGTATGGTGAGCACTCCCTACACATAACAGTGCTCTCTATTGTGTATATATATATAATAATCTATATATGGTCATGGTGCATTAAAAACAATAAGAAACTGGCATTTGCAGGGTGGATGTCCCCTGCAGGCCCCAGCTCTTCTTGTCATGTTTGTCTCTTTGGGGAGGGGGGTGGGGTGGGGGGGTTAATAATAATTACTTTGATTAATATTTATTTATTTATTTATTTATTTATTTATTTTTTATTTTTTATTTTTTATTTTTTTTATTTATTTTTTTTTTAAATACGTGTATATACATATATACATACCTGCACATACACATACGTACATACATATAAAACCTTTTTTTTTTTTTTATAAATATACAAATATGAGAGAGGGGGTGGCGGGCAACCAGGACCAGGGGCGCATCACCTGCGAGCCCCACACAGTCACAGGAGCCAGGCCGCCAGCCACGCCCCACTGTCAGGGACCTCCCCCACAAAGGGGCACCAGCATCGCGAGAGGGCCGACACACGCCCCCAGCCGCAGGCCGGACACCAGGCCGACCCCAGCGAGGCCCCCGGCCAGACCCGCACGGGGCCGCACCGACCAGGGATCCACGGCGGCGGCGCACAACCCGATCCCCGTCCCTGCGCCACCCCCGGAAGCCGACCGCACACACCCCCCCCACCCCCACCAAACCCAGCCCACCGCCCGTATCTAATGCAATAGCATCGGACGGGAGCAGCAATACCCGGACCCCCCAGCGCATGCCACCACGGTCCGCATCCCCGCCACCACCAACCCCCCCGCCCGCCAACCCACCCCTCCCCAGCCCGGCCGTGGCCGTCGGAGCGGCACTCACCGCTGCCGCCAGGATCAAGGGGCAGCGCCAACCTACTAGCACACCAAGGGACACCACATGCAACACAGAGACGCCCCAGTCAGGGGAGCCGGGGGAGGGGGGGCACACCGATAACCCCATCTCCCAGGCCCAGCAGGCCCCATCAATCAATACTACTGTCCCTGTGGATATGGGACCCTGAAGCCACCAGCGCCACCCGCACCCACCCCACAGCATGGGCAGCACCGCAGCCCCGGAAGGCAGGGCTTGGCCAATGATTAGATAGAAAGATAGAAAGAAAGGGGGGGAAAGAAAAAAAAAAAAAACAAAAAACCTAGACTATCAAGGCAGGAAGACCAGAGCACGACACCAATAACAATAACAATCACCAAGGGTTCTTTTTTTTTTTTTTTTTTTTTTTTTTTGTGCCACCACCCCTACTTTTGGTAGTAGTTCAGCGGATTTCCAGGCTAATAGTCAACCTGCCAATTTCTAGTCAAGGGTAATGAGGAGTAAGCTGGGAGTTGGGGTGATTGTTTATTTATGAATTAGTCCTTTTAGTTAGTCCAAAATCCAATTATTTATCGAGGATCATTTGAGGGAAGATTTGTGTGTCTTGAATTCAAGGATAAAATAAATTTTTTCCATACTTGGTCAAACTTTGTAGTTTGTCTTTTGATTGAAGCTGATAGTTGTTCCATTGAAATGAAATCTGTTAGTAAGTTTTCCCAAAGGATGACATTGATGGAGTTTTTGGTTTTCCAGTTCATGAGGATTGTTTTCTTGGCGATGATTAGGGCAATAGAAATGATCCTATTGGAGCTGTTATCCAGTGAAAGAGTAAAGAAATCTCCCAGAAGGCAGACTGAGGGTACCAGCGGGATGCAGCAATCAAGACGTTGGGAGAGGGTGTCAGTGACACTGTGCCAAAATATTTTGACTGGGTCACAATCCCAGATTGCATGCAAGTATGTGTCCGTCACATTTTGTGTACACTGTGTACAAATTTTTGTATCTTTAAGCCCATTTTAAACATTCTTTCCCCCGTATAGTGTGCTCTGTGAATTACTTTATATTGTATTAGTTGTAGATTCACATTAGCGGTAGACATAAATATGTTTTTACAGATTGGGGTCCAGAAGTCAGCATTGTAGGTAACCTCTAAATCTTTTTCCCATGTAATTGATGGGATAGATATTGTTGGCTTATTTGTTGCAATTAACTTATAAATTTTGGATAAAATTTTCTGTTGACTAGCAATTTGGATTAAATCTAGTACCAGTGGCGGAAGGTTAAGGTTGGGTGTTTTACTATTAAGTTTTGTTTGAACAATAGATTTAATTTGAAGATATTCTAGAAATTGATTTCCTCCAATGTTATACTTCTGTACGAGGTGAGAGAAAGAAACCAGAGTGTTGTTTTCATAGATATCTTCAAGATGCGTAATGCCCTTAGTGATCCATGATGACAGATTTAATGGTTTCCTGTTCATCAGAAAATCCAGATTATTCCAAATAGGAGTGTATGTACTTGGTGATACAGCGGTATTACTCATTTGGTAAAAGTCCCACCAGGCCGTCAGAGTTGAGGCTATGATTGGGTTTTTGAAGCAGGGGTGTCTGGTAATAGTGCGGCTTAGAAATGGCAAATCAGAGATATTGATTCCTTTACAAAAAAATTGTTCTAGCCCTATCCAAGAACAATCTGATTCATTTGGTTTGATCCATTAATAAACATACTGGAGTTTATTTGCAAGATAGTAGTGCTGGAAGTTTGGGGCCTCCAGACCACCATTTAATTTATTTTTTTGTAACGTTGATAGTTTAATTCTGGCCTTTTTATTTTTCCAGTAATAATGTGTAATTATTGAATCTAAAGATTTGAACCAGAGGGTTGGAGGCTTGCTGGGAATCATTGAAAAGAGATAATTTACCATGGGAAGTATGGTCATTTTAACTGTAGCAATTCTACCAATAAGATTTATTGGTAAATTCATCCAGCGTTTTAAATTTTCTTCTATCGTTTTCAAGAGTGGATTATAATTAAGGACTATTGTATCCTGTCTTGTACCTTTGACGGTGTGTCCATGTCTCTATTCTCTCTTTACTTCCTGCTCTAACCGGCAGGAGGGTCCCCCCTTATGATCCAGGTCCTGATCCAGGTTTCTTCCCTCTCCTGAAGCTTCGTCACAGTGTCCACGGTCTGAGAATGCTCCAGTGTCTCCAGTCAGTGGCATCGACTTGTTCTCCAGCTGGATTCTGAGAAAGTGTCGGTCTGGATTCGTAACCTGCTTCACACACACCAGAGCTCTTCCTGTTTGGGTGTGCTGTTAAACACACCACAATGCCTGAAACCGGTACAAATATTACACTTCCAGCATTTCCTCCAAGGTAAATGTTATGATGGCAGAATAACAACAGAGCAGCAGCGCTGACGGGCCACAAGCTTGTCGTCCTCGACTGGCTTCATTCTTCACTTTCTTTTCTGTGACTGGATGTGTCTTAAGTTAAAGCATGAAGTTAAAAACAACAAAGAAAGAAGTGCAGAGCTGCAGCACCTCCAGTTCAGCTGACTTGTACAAAGTTTCTTCACTCCGACTGTAAATCAGTCATCTCCGGCTGTGTTCGCCGTTGACATTCCTTGTAAATCTTTTATGAGATCATTTGTGAGATCGCCATCCTGAACACGTTGGCCGTTTTCCAAACTGCCTGCTCTCCAGGAACACATGTGGGGTCTGCGTGAGGTCAGCCGGTGGAGGAGTGGAAACAGCCGGGTTAACGACAGGATGCTGGCCCCTCCCCCATCATCAACGGGGACTCCCTGTTCCTTCCAGCTACTTGATTGACAGCTTCTTTATAAATACTCTCAAACAATAACCCATAACATGAAGTGTTTCCACCTCATTCCACCTTTTGTTGGTTCGTTTAACTTGACACACAATAAAAAACAATCCCAGCTCAACTACCTTCCTGAATTTGACAGTTTCCCGAGGCCTTAATGAAACATCTGTGACACATTTTGGTCAAAATACCACAGTGATGTAGTACAACGGTTTCCTGTTCAACCACCTCTTCACTGCTGTCTTCACAGCTGCAGGCTGTTTAAAAACGACTGGACACGCCCTCTGAATGTCATCTACAGGTTTCCTGAAGAGTGTTTTTGAAGGACCAGCCAGGTTGGGAAGCATCGCCCGCAAACCTAAACCCACCTCTTTAGTTATTGTTAATTATTGTTACCATTGTTTTATTCTGCACTGTAAAAAAATGAATTTCTGAGAAAATAAAAAGCCTTGTTTAAAGAATATTTGCCTTAATTTTGCTAGTTTTAGAAATTGTGGTCAAGAACATTTTTCTTACACCACTGGCAGTTATTTTTGCTTAAAGGAACAGTAGGCCTATTTCCAGGGCCGCTGTTTTTGCAGTGTCGTTTTTTCATGTTTTTTTTATAAATTATATACGAATCACGTCGTCATACCAGAAGTTTTTATCCCTGGTGTCGACTGAGGTTACCTGAGTTACCTGAAAACCTGACCTCATGTTTATTTTAAAGTGATTTCAACTTCATTTTATACCTTCTGCTATATTTTCCTCCAACAGACTCCAACAATTTTATATCCATTTGGGTATTAATAAAAATATTTAATTAATTCAGTTCTTTTTCAAATATAAAAACTATGCTCTGCATGACCTGTATTTTATTATGCACTTTATTAAAAAGCTGAAAGTGGTTGTTCCCGTCATAGCGTCATCCCTATGCCCATCCCAGCTGTAAATCATAAAAACACTGGTCCTAGCATGAAGGTCGGTGGAGACTGACTCCGCCCCTAGTGGTCAGCAGAGGAACTGCCGTTTTTCTTCATAGATTCATACATTCTTAGACCAGCAGATATTAAAAGTTGCAATAAAAACAGCAATGCTGCATAAAGAAAAAAACAAACAAAACAGCCGATTACCGCCCCAATCCACGCGCAGCGATCTGTACCTGCAGCAGAGCTCAGGTTACTGGAGGTCAACCGCGGTGCCGACCGATGCTGGCGCCTCTACTGCACCTCATAAACGCTTCCTATAGTTTTTCAAGGACGTGCGTGGCCGGCGGGTCAAACAAACGCAGGAGAGCCGTGATGCGTTCACGTATGTGTCATGAACCACAAGTGTACTCCGCCCAGGAGAAAAGTGAAGCTCAGAGTAGAGTCGCTGCTCCACGTCCAGAAGAGCCAGATGAGGTGCTTCAGCTGGGGACGAGTTTTGGCCATGTCCAACCGGGAGGAGGCCCTGACGCAGACCCAGGACACGCTGGAGAGATTTCATCTCTGGTTTGGTAAGGCCTCAGTTATTCCCTGGAAGAGCTGGAGGAGGGGATAGAGGAGAGGCTGCTGCCGCCCATGAGCTGAACTCAGATAAGTGGAAGTTAACGGAAGAATGAATGGACAGATGAGTAAACGGGTGTTTGTTTGTGTGGTCTTTGCAGGCATCAAAGAGCCACAGTGAAGGAAACATTTCAGCTTGGTGACTCTTAAACATCTGCGCTACATTCACAACCTACAACAGAGAAGAAGAACGTCATAAATGTGCTGTTTACTTTATTCCAGTGGTTTCTTTTTTACATTAGAGCAGTTTCGATTCATACCCTGTATGTACACGGCCGTACTTAGAAGAACTGTCAGCTGAGAGATGAAACAAGCAAGTCTTGAATTCTGGTCACGTCACAGCTTCACTAACTGATACCAAAGTCTACAAAAGCCACAAGCTGGTTTGAAAATTCAGTTGGCCGCTGAGTTTGGAGCAGGAAATGTTCTTTTCAGGACAGTTTTTGTTTTACTCTCACACTCCTCATCCCCCAGATGGGCTCTTTGAGGGCTAGAAGGGGTTGATGCGAAGTCCCGTTCCCAGCGGAGAGAAAGGGTTGACCTTCGCCCACATCAAGGCATCGTTCAGGGAGATGGCCGATTTACTGTCCTCCAGCAAGAACACCGGACCCTGAAAAAGACAAATAAGTCCCAGAGTGTCGGTTTCAGTGCAAACACTCACAGATGAAGCCCAAGACACAAACCTGGATCCTGTGTCCAGTGAAACAGGACAGCTGGAGGTCCGAGTGGCTCGGCAGGTTGGAGCCGGTCACGTAGTCGGCACCACACAGTACTGAGGCAGCTGAGGGAAGTAGGGAACGATTGTGTACGTCAGGTTTCAGCCAACATCTGACATAAAAAACAGGAATCTTCACCGGAAACGGCTAAGCTAGAACATCAAATGAGATTCAAAACAAAACACAATCCAAGATATTTCATGGTTCTTTCTTGTCAAATTAATTTAATTTGTTGAGATACATGCAGTTTTATATTTCAGACCTTCAACACATTCCACTGTCATCTGTGGTGGACAAGTTCAAAACGGCAAAGTTCAAGGTGGCGCCGATGCTCTGGAGACTCCAGCGACAAGTTGATCAGCAAATTGACGTGGTCAGGTCTGACTGAAACTTCCTGCAGATGAAAGGCATCAGTGGTAACTACTGCAGCAGCGGCTGGGAACTGCTCATTTCCACCAGAGTTGGGGAAGTCCAGAGGAGAGAAATGGTCCAGGCAGGGGGACAACGGCAAGAGGAAGAAGCGGTTTAACTAGCAGACTAGGGAGCATAGACCAAATGGCAGCTCCAAAAAAGAAAGTCTCATGGGCTGAACTCTGGAGGCCAGAACCTTTTCACATAAGCTTCTTTTAGAGATCAGTGTAGGACACTTTTCCAACTCCAGCAACCCTGCCAAGGTATGCCCTGAGGGAAAACCCATCAAGCAGACTTGTGGGAAGAATGGCTCACTTGTCCACATCCAGGTGGGGTACCACACAGCTGTTAACCAGGAGACGTTCAGGTGCCAGCATGATAAAGTGCTCATGGTGACTGTAGTTCATCTGAGTGTCGGAACAGCCAAGAAGAACTAGGCCCAGCCACAGAGCAACTGTGTTGGTGCATCCTAAGATGTATTAAGTGAAAAATGTTAATAGGAGGCAATTTTGTGCTATTTAGGAGGTGATTGTAATGTAGGTAAAAAAGCAGTAGGAACAATTATGAACAGAAGATTTGAAGCATGTAAAATCAATGTTCCTCAAAGAAAATTGAAAAGGATTTTTCTCATTCTACAGTGGAGAATATAATTCCAACATCTTGGATGGACCATCACACTGTGGAAATGTACTAGATGAGGTGTACCACAAGGCTCTGTATGAGGACCTCTGCTTCTTTAATTCTTCATGTGTGGGAGATTCCTGTTTGAATTAATACAAATGTCAGTTTATATGCAGATGACACTGATTTATCAATCAGATTAATACTCATCAGTATACGAGATCATTTTTAGATAAATGGACATGATGTGCTCCAGAGTTCTGTGATGGCAGCATTGATGCAAAAGTATTTTTCAACAAAACAAATGTACAACCACATTCTGGACAAATTACACAGACATGACTGAGGAAGAAGAAGGTATAATACTGGACCAACTGGACAGGATTTTAAAACTAAAATGTAACAGCAGTGAAAAGAAAAATGAGAAGAGGACAAAATCACACCTGAAACTGTTTAACATTTGGTTTCCTCAATGCCAGAACACCTTTTAAGTGAAGAAACTGAGACATTACAAGCGGTACAGGTTTTACTGTTTCAACGTTTTTGGAAGATGTTGGAGGTCTGAAATATAAAACATGGGTGTATTTTAACAAATAAATAAACATTTGGGTTCATATTTTCTGTGAAAAAACAAAGTCAAAATAAATGTGAGAGTTCCCTCAGTTGATTGCTGTACACACTTTATCTCATCTGCTGTGCTACTTCATCTATGTTTCTCTGCAAGCCACTTGCTATCCATTCAGAGAGCCAATCACTAATCAACACACACTTCAGTCTCAGAGTCGGATAAATCACGGACTGTTACCAGGGTCTGTGGGCCGGATTCTCCTCTCGAGGCAGCTGAACTCTTCTCGTTGAAGGTCTGATGGAGGACTGTTGAAAACAGAACAGAGTAGTGACCAGATGAGACTAGGGGGTTGCAAACTCTAGTAGGACATAAAGCAGCGATGCACTGGTGGGTGCTGTACATGTGCACATAATGAGACTCAGGTTGGTCTCTTTCAGTCTGAACTGTTTCAGCTTGGGCTCAATTAAGTCCAACTTTCTCAATTATTGCTCCAAATATGACCTCGTCCAAACCTCAGATTCAGGAGGAAGGGTGTTGGTTCCATTCTGGCTGTGGAACACTGGATGAGCTACTTCAGACCAGTGGAAGACGTTCTGCTTGGCTCCAGTTCAAAAAAGATCTCATCCACATTTTATTCAATATTTTACACCTTCTACATCAGTAAAAAGTAATGTCAGTGGGACTTGTAAAGATTTTAGCAGCCATGACTCAGTCCGATTGGGGCAACATATATAACTCCTGTATAAATCTGTAAGGCAGGTGCTGATAAACAGACTGTACTAATATGTCAGGCTCTTTGGGCACAATTTATGGGAGGGCTTATTTTCTCCAGCTCCCAGGAGCTGTAATATCGACCCAGATACCTAAGCTACTACCTCCTACCCGAGGCCCCGGTCAGGGGCCCACCGCCCCTGAAGGCAGTCCTGGAGAGACTTTTATTGGCCCATCTGACTAAGCAAACAAGTATAGACAAGCAATCAGTGATAGACAAGAAACTGAGTACAAAGAACTGGTGGACCATTTTGAGACATGGTGTGGGAACAATCATCTCACCTTGAATGTGAACAAGACAAAGGAGATGATTGTGGATTTTAGTAGCAACAGGAATAAGACAATCTCACAATCATGTGAGAAGAAGGAGGTGATGGAGGAGTATAAATACCTCAGTGTTCACCGGGACAACTGGACTGGAAATACAACATTGATGCTGTTTTTAATAAAGAACCAAGGACTTTACTACTTGAGGAAGTTTAGTTTCTTCATTATTTGCAGCAAGATGTTGAATATCTATAAGTCTATCTATAAGACTTATATTCTATAAGTCTGTTGTGGAGAGTTCATTCACATTTACAATCATCTGTTGGAGAGCAGCATCAGAACCAGTGACTTAAAGAAACTCAACTGATAAAGAAAGTTGGCTCTGTTCTTGGGAATTTTCTGGACCCTCTGGAGATGATTGTACAAAGGAGGATACTTTATAAAATGAAGATCATGGACGACCCAGAGTGTCCTCTTCACAGCACAGTGATTCAGCCACAAAGTGTCTTCAGAGGCTTCCTCAGCAACACAGACCGCTGCAAGAGCAGGCATGCTCAACTGGGAGAAGGTCCAAGGGGGACCCAGGCCATCCTGGAGAGATAAAGTCCATCTATTCATCCACTTTCTATACCTGCTTATCCCTGTTTTTAAGGTCACTGGGACCTCCTGGGAGCTTCTTCCAGCTGTCTTTGGTGACAGGTGGGTAACATCCAGACAGGTCTCCAGTCCATCACAACAACACACACTCACATTCATTCCTGTTGGAGATTTAGATGCTGAACATACATTTAAATCTGTTTGACACAAATAGTTTTTCTTTTGATGTTAAAATGCAAATCTACGATTCTTTGTAAAGTTTCTGGACAGGAGGTCTCTACAGAAATGCTTTAAACGACTCTAAATCTGGTTCTGTTGGATTTTTTTGGCAAAAATACTTCTCCATTCTGATGTAGAAGTGGTCATCTTTGCAGGAGTGGTGTCCTCTGCGGTTCGTCGCTGCACTTCTCCAGAGAAGTCCTCAATACCTCAGAGAGGTTTCAGTCTTCAGTCATCAGAGCTCTTCAAACCCAAAGAACCTCTTCATAATCAGACAGAACAATATCTGCCTCCTGAGAGGAGCTGCTCTCCATCTCTGATGCGCTCTTTTTCTGGGTTTCCTTGGTAACTGGTACTACGACTTGGTAATTGTGGCACCTCTTCAGCATCTGGCTCCTCCTCCTCATCATCTTCAGATAACACGTGAGGAGAAAGCTCCAATCATCACGCCCACCCTGTTGTTGATTTTTAATCTGTCTTTTTATGATTATTAAGAAAATGTGATGTTTACAGTGTGTATGTGTGTGTTAGTGTGTGACTGAGTGTCACCTACATGCTGTTGGTTTGCGAGCACGCCCTCCAGGCGTCCATCTCCACGGACAGCTGCTCGATCTTCAGAGGAACACACACCTCCCTCCTCTTCAACAGCTGACTGAGAAACAGAGAAACCTTCACTCCCCGTTCGGTTCAAGATGATCTGAAACACTGACTGCGCTGCTGAACATCAGGCTGAAGATCGTCACTGATCAACCGATAAATCTGACCCGCTCTCTAACATGGAAGTCTCAGAACCTGCTCCTCCTGCAATGACCTGCCTCCATGTTCAAACAGCTGCTTTTCACATCCATGACAC
>CM026198.1:26523572-26691072 GCA_014839995.1 Xenentodon cancila | reverse complement strand
CCAGACACACCTCAGACAAACCCCAGACAAACCCCAGACAAACCCCAGACAAACCCCAGACAAACCCCAGACACACCTCAGACAAACCCCAGACAAACCCCAGACAAACCCCAGACAAACCCCAGACAAACCCCAGACAAACCCCAGACAAACCCCAGACAAACCCCAGACACACCTCAGACACACCTCAGACAACTCCAGACACACCTCAGACAACCCCAGACAAACCCCAGACAAACCCCAGGCAACCCCCAGACACACCTCAGACAAACCCAGACAACCCCAGACAAACCTCAGACAACCCCAGACAAAACCAGACAAACCCCAGACACAACTCAGACAAACCCAGACAACCCCCAGACACACCTCAGACAAACCCAGACAACCCCAGACAAACCCAGACAAACCCCAGACACAACTCAGACAAACCCAGACAACCCCCAAACACACACCCCAGACAACCCCAGACACACCTCAGACAAACCCAGACAAACCCCAGACAAACCCAAACAAACCCGGACAACCCCCAGACACACCTCAGACAAACCCAGACAACCCCAGACAAACCTCAGACAACCCCAGACAAACCCATACAAACCCCAGACACAACTCAGACAACTCCAGACAAACCCAGACACACCTCAGACAAACCCAGACAAACCCCAGACAAACCCAAACAAACCCAGACAACCCCAGACAACCCCCAGACAAACCTCAGACAACCCCATACAGACCCAGACAAACCCCAGACACACCTCAGACAAACCCCAGACAACCCCAGACACACCTCAGACAAACCCCATACAAACCCCAGACAAACCCCAGACACACCTCATACAACCCCAGACAAACCCAGACAACCCCAGACAAACCCCAGACAACCCCCAGACACACCTCAGACAAACCCAGACAACCCCAGACAAACCTCAGACAACCCCAGACAAACCCAGACAAACCCCAGACACACCTCAGACAAACCTAGACAAACCCCAGACAAACCCAGACATACCCAGACAACCCCAGACAACCCCCAGACAAACCTCAGACAACCCCAGTAATGGAGTGATGTGGCAGTGTTTGGTACCTCTGGTACTGCTGTCTGCTGTCCACATCGTTGCTTGTGTGATTCACCGATGAACTCTGTGGCGAGCGGATGTTCCCTTCACACGCTCCCTGAGAACAACACATCCTGATCACTTCACCTCCAACGAATCATACACCCTTCCTCCAGGTATTTGTAGCCCCGCCTCCTCTGCGTACCTGTGCAATGAGTAAGGCCTCAAGCAGCTGCCCCCTTCCTGTGAAAAAGGTCACCAGTTTTTTTACATCTCCAGTAGCGATGCAGTATGGGACAGCGTCATCATTGTCCTCGGCCATCAGCTGGTCGGCTCGCCTGTACAAACACATAACAGACATGTGACAACCATGTAACAGATGGATAGATGGATGGACGGACGGACGGACGGACGGACGGACGGACGGACGGACGGATGGGAAGTTGTGGTGAGGGTGACTGTTTTCCAGTGATGTGCTTCACCTCTGCATGAGCTTCTTCCAGTACTTCATGGAGACTCCTGGAGCGACAGACAACGCTTTCTCCCACTGAAACAGACACAACATCGCTATCAAATCATTTCTCACATATTTAATAGATAAATATGTCGACTTTGTCTAGTAAAGTTTGTGAGGTTCAACAACCAGCAGCAAAATCACTTACAGACGACCTTCTTTCAGCGACAATGTTTCCTACATTTCTTAGACAAGTTTTGGTCAAAATCCTACAGAGATGCAGAAAAACACGACTTTACAGATCTATTTTTGGTTCCTGTTTTTAAGGGTGGAGTCAGACACTTGACTCCTAGTTTTTTAATTGTCCACATCCTCATAACAGTCAGTGTAGAATGATATGTTAGAGGATGTTAGAGGTCAGATGTCAGATGACATCAGTTAGATGTCACAGATGACGCAGACATCTGAAGGACTCCCAGTGTCGTCACATCACACACCCTTGCGTGGACGGTCCTCTGAACCAGCATTTGATCTCACCCACACACACCTGTCCCAGCTCCACCATCAGCTCACAGTATCGTTGGATCTGGCCCAGTCTCAGGTGGATGTCTGCTGCTTCTTCCAGCCGCTCCTCTTTAGTGGGAGCTCCGATGCCGCCACCAAACTTCGACATCTTTACAATGGTCAACTCCTGAGCCTCAGACTGAAAAACAGCAGAAGATCAATAAAAAAATAATAATAACACAATAAAAACTATGTCTGCTGCAATCTGAAAGCAAGAAACGGCAGCTTTTTGTCCTGAAGGACAGAAGATGAAGGAATGTCTCTTTCAGGGATGGAAAGTTGAACAGTCGTTTTTGTTTTAGTAATACTCCTTTCAGCCACAAGAGGGAGACATATGATCCACTATCTCGTTAGAGTTTACATCTTTAAACCATTAGATCCTCTGTATACATTTTTTCTTTAAGATGAAACTCATGAGCAGTCTTCTTATAAAGTGAAGTATAAAACAGGAACTAACTCCAGATTCAAGGTGGATTTGATTTTTCTTTTTGAACAAATCATTAAATGAATCAGGTGAACAGAAAAATCTTCAAAGATTGGATTAAGTCATCTTTAGGTCAAATGACCCTCCCAAGTTGAGCAATTGGACGGACGGTGCTCAGTTACGTAGTCACTCAGTCTGCTCCGCTCCAGTGACCGGTGGGCGACCTCGAGCAGCCGAGCAGCTGAGCAGCCGAGCAGCCGAGCAGCCGAGCAGCCGAGCAGCCGACCAGCCGACCAGCCGACCAGCCGACCAGCCGACCAGCCGACCAGCCGACCAGCCTTGGCTCATGGTTCTGGTGGAGCACCGCTAGCCCTTGTTTCAGCTCCGACAGCGCTTGTTCTGAATGTCATGTCAGTGGTGAAGTCTCAAACGAAGATGCCCGGATGAAGTTTAGCTTTCGAGTGTAAGCAAAAGTACCTAAATTGTGGTAACCAATGTAAAGTAGGCGTGTTCAAGCAATTTCCAGGACTGTTTGTTCTGCCTTTTTGCCTATATTTGGATTTCTGGTCTGGGTTGGGTGGCGTCAGTCGCTGTCCGGTGGCAGTAAGAGGAAAGCAGTGCTTCAGAAGCACCTTCAGAAACTGCGTCATGGACATCACAGAGGGTTGATCTGGCTCCTTTATCGGGCCGAAGGCCTTCACTCACCGTCTTGAACTTCAGCAGGTGTTTCATGTGCATCACTCCTTTGCTGTAGCTGGCCGGCAGCAGCGAGTCGTCCTGACCGTTGATGACGGACACCAGGTCCCAGAGGTTACTGCTGCCCCCTGGAGGCTGCAGAGGAGAGAAAGACACCAAACTTGAGTGCAGAGAAGTGCTGTTGCTGAGACGTTACACATCATTTACTCCTTTTACGGGTCCTGCTGTTGTCTCATGTAGTTGAAATAAGACCAAAGGCGAGACAGAATTCACGTCTTAACGTCATCACGATTAAAGTGACTAAAGACACCAGCGACATAAACATTCAGAAGTTACCGAGAAGCACTCGGAGAACCATCGCAGCTTCTTGGCCCGGACGTCCGCGCTCAGTTTGTCCAGTTCCTGCTTGACGTCTCTGGAGACCTTACCGCAGAGCAGCGGCGGCGAGCCAGGAACCATAGCCGTGTCTGCAGAGACGCAACGACCTGTGTGGGTTACGTGGACTCTGGGATCCAAGCGCAGCAGCTCTGAGGTCCGTTCTCACCTGTGTTTCCGATGATCTTCTCCCAGGGCTGCTCGGTGACGACATTGAGCAGCAGAGGAGAGATGAGGGGCGTGAGTGACCACAGCCTCACCGTGCTGTCTCTGCTGCAGCTGGCCATGGTGAAGGGACGGTTCTGATGACACGTCAGACCTTCTCTCACACATAAACACACACGCGTTTTCAAAATTCACCTTCTACAAAGATCATAACTGATTACTGAACTGAGATTAAAAGTCTAATTAAAGAAGTTTTGGCTGAAACTTGACGTGTGGCAGTCTCACCGTAGACATCGGCTCCGTGGTCGTAGACGGTATCCAGACACGTGCCATCTCTGGTGTCCCACACCCTGATTGTGTAATCCCAAGAACCTACAGAACCGTACAGTCAACACTTTAAACACAACAAAGTCTCACGTTACAACCAAAAGTCTCTCGAGACAACCAACAACTACACGACTCAGTCTTTTAAGTTTATCAAAATTATAATCAACCCCAGATTCAACTGCTTTGGTGTTTATAATTCATAGGAACCACCAACGGCAGGAGGGTGGTGATGATGGATGGATGGATGGATGGATGGATGGATGGATGGATGGATGGATGGATGGATGGATGGATGGATGGATGGATGGATGGATGGATGGATGGATGGATGGATGGATGGATGGATGGATGGATGGTACCTTATGACTGATGCACTGTTATCTGGCATCGTTTCGATGAACGCTTCTTTTTTCAATCATCTTTTAATCAGTCTGAACGGAGTCAAAACAAGGTTTTTATTTGTTCCCAAGTAAACACCAACAACATATTGATCAAAGCGGTTGATATAAAACTTACACGTCTAAGCAAAAATGAGAGTTTTAGGGACTTCACCTGAAATGAGGAGGTAAGGAACCTCAGTGTTCCACATCAGGCCTCTGACCGGAGCCGTGTGGCCACTCAACACGTTGATACAGGCGTCCTGCGTGTAGTCCCAGATACGAACGGTGCTGCACACACATGCAAACGCGTGCTCGTGAGACCATGTTTGATCAGAAACGTGTGAACATCCTGTTAGCACTCACCCATCGTCTGATCCAGAGCAGAGGATCCCCTCTCTGAGCGGAGACCAGCGAACATGGAACACTTTGGCTAAGTGTCCAGTGAAGACCTTCAGAGGCTGGTCTGAGCTGGTGGCCAGGTAGTACACTCGGACATTCTTGTCCTCGCAGCCTGTCGCTATCATGTCTCTGCAAGAAGAAGGCAAAATGAGCTTAGTTTAGTTTCAGGACTGACTCAACACTGCCGCAGGACTTCCTGTTTTGGTGCTTCATTTCATCCGTATTCATAAGCACCCAGGCAACCTGCAAAAGGATGGATGAACGCAACACAGCATACGGACCGAAGGCTCCAACTACTTCTACATCCTGTTCAAACATTACGTATAAACATCTCTTAAGCAGAGAGGCCCAGATCTCCCGGTCCACCTCCTCTAGCTCCGCTGGGACAGCCTTCCCAGGCCAGTCCAGAAGTACAAAGTCTCCAGCATGTCCAGGGCTTCCTCCCAGCTGGCAACGCCGCAAACACCACCGCAGGGAGCCCTCTAGGAGGTTCCTAACCAGATGAACCACCACCTCAACTGATTCTTCTGGATTTGAAGGAGCAGCAGCTGAACTTCTCTGACTGTACTGAAATCTTCACCAAGATTAAACTTGTCTTGTTACCGTTTTATTTATAAAACAAAAGTATAATTACCAGTTGTATGAAAAATGGGAGATTAAAGTGAGGTCTTACTTGTTGTTTTGGCTCCAGTCACAGCCGAATACTGCAGCAGGATGTTTGTATTTGTGGAGGATCTTACCATCAATGGTTCGGATTATGCTGTTGGAGGAACATAAAACACACTACATCTCTCAAATACACAACTGCTCTGGTTTAAATGATTTACTCAACCTACACAATTGCTTCTGGTGTCCCTCATGGCTCAATCTGGGAGCCACTGCTATTCATTATTTACTCACTTCCTTCTGGCCACATTTCTTGTAAGTTTAACATTCATTTTCAATGTTATGCAATTATGCACCCAACTCTATACCTCCATGCAACCCCCCACCACCCCCCACTACCATCACACCGCCTCTGCAGGCTTTTGGTTAAGTTTGTTAAACTGAAATCTTCCTAACAGGCACAAAACAAACACACCACAGCTGTTGAAGGAGACAAACACTAACCAGAATCCGTCTCCGCTGCACGTGGCAATCCTCTTTGAGTCTTTATGGCTCCATGATATACAGAATATCCCGTTTTTACCGTGCTGGAGTAAACCACAGGGTTCATCACTGTAAAAACTACCACACTGTTCATCATTTCAACGAACTCAACAAAAACCTAAATTTACTCCAACTGGAAATAACGTCTTGAAGATCTGGTAGCTTTTAAAATTACAAAAAAAAAAAAAAAAAAGCAAGGAGCTGCTTTGTAACTTATCAATGAGATTTTTTTCTCACAGTTATGACACACAAACTCAGTCTGAACAGCATTTTGCTGTGCAGCAACCTCATTAAAGCGGGTGATGATTTTTCCTTTCCTGACGTCCCAGATAAACGCTCCGTTGCGAGACGTTGCTCCAGCAATGCAGTTCAGGTCTCCTTTGAATCACACAAACAGAGAGGTTGACCACTTTCTCCTGACAACACACACATATATGAGACAGTACCGACAAACAAAACAGTTCAGATTACACATGAAGGATTCTGAGCCAGAGCTCATATTTGACTATTTTATACCAGAAGCACCTGGGCGAGTGCGGTTTTCTCATTGGTCTGGTTATCTGGTTGTCTAGTCCATGTTGTCACACAATAAGAGGACTAACAGTAAGACCGAATAAAGTGGTGGCTGAAATAAAAAGGGAATAAAAACAAAAACAGCCAGTATGTTTAGAACTAGTCCACACAAGTCCAACCCTCCTCCGTTGTTCTGACCAGTGCAGTGCCACTGAATAATTTCTACTACTTGTGTTGTTTTTTTGCACCAACAGACCGCGGTGACCGGTGCTTGGTTGGTCTGGATGTGGAAGCAGCCGGCTGCAGGTACTTGTCCCAGCGGGTGAAGTCCCACAGCCGGAGGTAGCAGGACGAAGACCAGCCAGATGCTGCCGGAAGCTCCCGCTGACCCACCTTCATCCCTGGATTCTTCCAGCCCAGCCAGCCTTTGTGAGTGGAGCCCATTCTGTCTTCAAATAAGCCGAAAAAGGGGCCACTGTCTGCTGGCTCCGTGCCGGCCTCATGAACTGGCCCACTTGCTTTTGTGTTTGTCTGAAATGGGACCTGGAAAAGACACCTGATCATTACCCATGTACCCGAGCTTAGAAACTGTGAGCAAGTCACATGGGGCCAACAAGGCAACCGTCCAGGTGGTTACTGTTACCGGCTGCTTCACCAAAGCCTCTTCTCTGACTCTTCCAAGTTAGATAAATGGGCCGCGAGCCGCCGCTGGCTGGTTGGCGAGTCTGGCTGCACCCGCCCTGACCTCAGGAACAACACCCGGAGCGCAGCTGCATGAACAGCTTTGACCAGAATGACCTAACTAACGTCAGCCGGCATCCCTGATTAGAACGAGCTGAGCTGGCGGGTGAGCTCCACTTTACAACTAATGAAACGTATAAATGTCTGGTCCAACTGCACACTGGTCAGAACCAACGCAGCTGTTTTATATTAAAACTTCAGGTTCTTATGTATCATTTCTTTCTTGTTTCAGTTACTTTAGTTCGTGTTACATTAATGCCAGTTGGTCTTGTGACATTTGATTTCAACCTTCAAATCGTTTTTTAAAACAATCTTTCCTGTGTTTTGTCTACCTGGAGCCCAGGACAGCGAGTAGACCACGCCCTCGTTGCCGGGGGAGGTATTCACCGCTGTCAGGGTGTTCGTGTCCCAGATTTTGATTGTTCCGTCAAAACTAGCTGTGGCCAGCAGGTTGGGATCATCCGGTTTGAACTTACAGTCGAAGATCGTTTCTACATGACCCTGAAATGATAAAAATGCAGAGACAAACATAGTCAGAAGACGACGCATGTCCGTCTCGGAGGTCACTAGGATGGTTTCTGGATACCAGATCTCGCAGGAAGTCCCATTTCTTGGCGCCCATGTCATATAGCCCCACCCCTCCGTCCATGAAGCAGCAGACGGCGTGGCCGGGGGGCAGGGAGAAGGAGTGGTTCTGGGACAGGGTTGGAGGGGGCACCGCCTCACTGGTGGAACTGGTGTGTTGACTTTTACTGGGAGAACTGGAGCTCTGAGCTGCAGAGACAAGCAGAGACTCACAAGAACCAGAACCGCAGCTTTAGAACCCACCAGAGCGTTTGAGAGAAAACTTTAACATCTACAAACTGATGATCTATTTGTGTGTATAGTTATTTATATTTCTATCTATATGTGAACAAAGTGAAAGATTTTTTTTTATCTTTTTAATCCATGCGCCATCATAACTGACATCCACTGGGACTAAAAGTTACACAGACTGACAGACATGAATCCCAAATAAACTGGACAGACTGTATAAGAAGACCTGGACAACCCCACTGTGATGTCATCCATTGATTTTCTGAAAAATGATTTTGAACCTCTTTTTCCTCGTTCTGTTTCGTCGTTGTGTTGCAAACGGTTGGATCACACCCATAATCCAAACTAATATTACTTTTCATTCATTCGGATTAAATCTGTCTGAACGTTCTCATTTCAAGTGGTGCTGCCGAAATGACACCAGAAACAAGTTCTACCAGAACTGAAATGCGGACCAGCAGAGCTCTGCTGGGACCTGCACTCACTGAGCCTGGTGTTCGCGTTAGACCTGCTGTACTCGGGCGAGTCTAGTAGCATCGTGGGATCGCAGCTTGATCCACTGAGGGTGCCAGCAGACTTTCATGTTCAACATCTGTAGCGCTTAACACCTGAGTCCAGCGTGTCGCCTGCCTTTTTACATAAATTGACGTGGGGTGGCGTCTCTGGCCCTGCTAGTAACTCGCCTCCGAGGCTACACGTAACTGCGGGTCAGGACTAATGTAAAATCAGCAACTGTGGCGGGTTGTGGGTGCAGTTTTTGGATGACTAGATGAAGATGTCTGCGAGCTCCTTGTCCTCAGAGCCGTAGCCAGCAAATACGCAAATTACAAAACCGTAATCTGCAACTGGCTACTAAAACAACAGGCCGACACTTCGCCGGACACGAAACTCAGGTCAATAAACTGAGGAACCTCAGACAGAAGTTGTTTGTGTTCAGTACAAGCTGGAGCGCCAGAAGGAGGCGGCTGGTCATATTTGTGCGACACGATTTGGGGGAAGTCGCTACCTAAATCCTGTTGTTATTCAGCGCCGGTCCTCCACCCGCTCCTTCTTCACCCAACTCTTCTGTCGGTGAAGCCGGCAAAGCCAAACCGACAACGAGTCGTCATGTTGCGTAGTTCCACTCAATAACTCGGCTTCAGGTGCCGGGGAGACAAGATCACGCCCGGCGTGAAAACTGACCAGCGCACGTTAACACATCTGCAGCTTGAAGCTGGATTCTTCATGTTAAAACAAATCCTCTACATCTTGTAACACTTCTGATTTGTGTGTAGATGCATGCATGACAGTTATTTGAAATGTCACCTTTTTTGGCAAGAGGGGAGTTGAGGACATGCAAAGCGTGAAATCCGGTCTTTTTCAGCTTAAAGCTGTCCAACGGAGTAGAGCGAGACACGTTCCATACTCTCAAGACGCCGACCTGCGAGTCTGAAGAAACAAACCAGTGTGAAACGACTCCTTCATTATGCAAATGTGTTGAACAAACTTGTAAACCAGTCAGTCCGGTCATTATGCATGACTGAAAAAAACAAAAAACAACCTAATCTTTTATGATATTTTAAAAGCCAAATGTTCTCCTTAATATGTAGATAAGCAGGTTATTGGAGATAGATGTAAAGGTCAAGAGACCCAAAGGCCAGCTGGATGGAAGGAGTTGGAGGAGATAAACCACATCCCAGCCACAGATCCCCCATAAAAACACAGATCATTCACCGCCGGTGATGAACATGCCCGGTGCCGAGGGAACCCAGGCCAGACACTGAACTGAGGCGGCAGCTGAGGGGAAGCAGAAGGACGTGATGCAAGCCAGCGCCTCGCTGTCCACCAGCCGGATGCCGTTATGCAGGTTTGACACTGTGAGACAGAGTGTTCCTCGTTTAGAGACTGTGCTTTTAATGACAGTTACACTTTTTTATTATAAATACGTTTCATTCAACAAACCTTGTTTGTGTGTTATTCTTAGCGTGAGATCTGCCAGCAACTAACAAATGTTGACTTCAACCGTATCAGTTTCCTCTTCAGATCACAAAAAATATTAGGTCCTTGCACTGGTATTACATGAGGAGGTCTGTGACAAACGTGATCATTAATCTTTTGATAGAGTGGTCCAGAACATGTATAGGAACGGAAAACGGGAGTAGGCATTAACGGAGGGTTCCAGGTGGGGGCGGGGCTCACCTAAAGTTCAGCCCTAAACTCCCACTTGTTGCCATGGTGATGAAAAGGTTGACAGATGACATCAGACAAAAGTCTGCATGGACTATAATGTTTGCAGGCGACACTGTGAGATTTACTGAGACGTCTTAAACTTAGAAAGGGGCGGCTGATGTCATCACTTTGGCTACTTAGCACTGCCTCGATTCCTGAGTTTTTAATGAAGACAAATCACATCATTATCAATCCTTTTTTGAGATAATGCAGTTAACTGTACTAAAGGACCGTTATGGCCAGTTCTGGGTTGGCCTGGAAGAGTTAAGGGGTGAAGCAGAGCAAAGTAGCCTCAACTTTGGAGTCTGGTAACCAGAGACAACGCCAGCTGGACCGTCTCGTGCTGGACCGTCTCATGCTGGACCGTCTCGTCCTCATCTCGTGCTGGACCGTCTTGTGCTGGACCGTCTTGTGCTGAACCGTCTCCTGCTGGACCGTCTCCTGCTGGACCATCTCCTGCTGGACTGTCTCGTGCTAGACGGTCTCGTGCTGGACCGTCTCGTCCTCATCTTGTGCTGGACCGTCTTGTGCTGGACTGTCTTGTGCTGAACCGTCTCCTGCTGGACCGTCTCCTGCTGGACCGTCTCCTGCTGGACCGTCTCCTGCTCATCAGCTACCTTCTGCAGGAGCTGGGTCCTCCAGTCAAGCGACTGCTTCCCCCTTCAGTGCTGACTAACCAGACTACTAGCCAATGACGTCAGAAATAAGAGCTGCCAGAGCTGAAATGACTCGACAGTCAGGCGACTATGTTGGCTGGGTTGCTCCTCAGGATGACATCAACCTAAAAATGTAGGCCAGAACTGGTTCATGCAAAGTTTGACCCTGCTAATTAACTTTCTAGTGCCGTAAGGGGGCCATATGTGCCAAAGCAGCCCAGAACAGCCCAAGTGTGTTTGCTGTATGGTAAAAGTTTTATTTCAGTCTGATCCACTTTCAAACCAAGTCAAAGAAGAACACGTGGAGTTAGATCTTTGTCTCGCTGCACTGGAGAAGCAGCAAGGGCAGGACACATCTGTTTAATGATCTGAGGGATCTCCTACAGAACTCATCAGCACCTCCTCGGACATTGTCCAGCTCAGTGAATCTGACCCAATCTTTAAACGTTCTCATCTTTCATATCGTTAAAATGACTTCAGTGAGTCTTCTAACCTAGTAAGTAGTCCGTTGACAGAGGGTCCCATTCCAGCGCGCTGACTGGATCCTCTTCATCCGTCCCTTCCAGGGACTCTGGACGCAACACGTGCTTTTGGCTTTTACTTCCTGGAAACAGAAGATCTGCATTTACATGTGAAAACTAACACGCATGTACAACTTCTGCCAAAAAAAATATAATAACCACAGTTGGAGGACATTTGCTCAGCTGTTTTATGCCTTTCCTGAAGACTTTGCTCTGTGGACAGATTGATCCATCCACCTATCCGTCCATCCATATATCCATCCACCTATTTATCCATTAACTTTCCCTTATCCAGGTTAAGGTCACACGGGAAACAGCCTCACCACACAAGTCCGGACTCCCTCTCCCTGTCCACCTCAACCAGCATCTCCAGGGTGACACCAAGGTGTTCCCAGGCCAGCCAATAGATATGATCTCTTCAGTGTGCCGTGGATCTTCCCCGGGTCCTCCTCCTGGTTAGACAACCCAGAAAGGAGGTGTCCTTACCAGATGCCGGAAGCACCTCAACTGGCTCCTCTGGATGTGGAGGAGCAGCGACTCTACTGAATCCTTTTTTGATGGCTGAACTTCTCCTCTTATCTCTAAAGTACAGTCCAACCACCTTGCAGAAGAAACTCATTTCAGCCTCCTGTTTTGTGATCTTATTGTTTCCGTCACTACCAGCAGCTGGTGATCGTAGGTGAGGGTAGGAACAAGAATCCACCGCAACCGAGTGCACATTACTGCACATGCTGCACTGATCCACCTGTCAATCTCCTGCTCCCTTTGAGTAGTTGATCAAACTCCCATCATGCCTACAGGATCCTAGTAATGGAACAGATCTGGTTCATCGTTTCGTGATCAAACCCATAATGTTCTGTCCTTAAAAGAGTTTTGTGTCACAAAACAGCTGAATGAACATCCAACAAAAGTGAGTATTCCAGATTTGTGCGACTGTGAGCAAGTGTTTACATTTGACTTTCTTTGATATACGTGTTGTACCTGGCTGGAAAATGGACAAACTCCCATCCGTGTGCCCAAACACCAGTTTTCCCTTCTTGGTAGGATGCCATCTGAAGAGGCAGATGTCAGACAGGAAGGAGTGAGCTTCTTTATGCACCGTGACCCCGGGATCGGGACCTCGGTAGACCCAGATGTACAGCGGACCACGCTGGGAGACGAAGGCCATCCCTTCGGTTGAGTTCCAGCACCAGCTGACGGACACGGGAACGCCTGAGAACAACAGGTGAGCGCTTCAGAGACGGAGGTGGAGAGCGACACGAGCCGGTGGAGGTCGTTCATTTACCTTTGGTATTGTCCAGTCTGGCTACGGCTTTCTTCTCTGCTACGTTCCAGATGATGAGCAGGTTATCGGCGGAGGCAGACACAAACAGATCCGGGTTGTCGGGACACCAGCTGATCGCTGTGATGGTCTTCTTGTGTTCGGACATGATCGACCTCAGCTTGAATTCATTGTACTGTTGGTCCAACTGCAACAAGGTGAAAAAAGGGAAAGAACAGCTCAGATTTAATCAAATACGTTAAAAAACAAACAAACAATAAACAAAGGACGAATGCACAAGATCATGAAAATTGACTTTATATATCTATTTTATTTTATTTATTACTGAACCTTGAGAAACAAAGTCTGATGGAATCAAATGTTTGTTTGCACAAACTTGTTCAATAAAGCTGGTTCTGATATCAAACTGACTGCAGGAAAATGGAAACCTCAGCAAATAAAATAAAATTTCCAAAATTGTGCATTTTCATTGTCTAATAAACCTTAAATTCCGATCCATATCAGGGAGAAGTCAAAGGAACAGAACCTGCTCATGTCCAGGTTATGTTACCTGG
The DNA here is from genome assembly GCA_014839995.1 of Xenentodon cancila. NCBI lineage: Eukaryota > Metazoa > Chordata > Actinopteri > Beloniformes > Belonidae > Xenentodon > Xenentodon cancila. The sequence continues at coordinate 26,677,793 of CM026198.1, read as the reverse complement.
AAAGGTTACCATGGCAACAGGCTCTGAGTACAGTTGCCCCTCTACCTACTCAACTGAGTGTCCGTCAGTTTGGTATTAACATACTCAGGAGTTTGTACAAAACTGAAAACTAAAACGAGGAATTCCACTTGGAAGCCACTGTATGTAGTAATACCACATCTGACCACATGGGGGCATTCAGATAAGCTGTGTCGACGAAAGAGCCACTGACAGTGCTGTACGAGTGGGAACAGGCCAACATGTCTTGTAATACCACTTTGTCCCACTAGAGGTCCACTTGGTTGTGTCTTACAGATGAACTGGACAAACCGTCATTAATATTTCTGAAGAGTGTTTTTAAAGCCTCTTTTTCTTTGTCCTGCGTGGTACTATGTATGACATCAGAAGCAAGTGCTGCCAACGCTCCACTGGAACCGGTGGCTACATGCCGGCTAGAGTTTAGACCCGACTTGACTGACTGAACCAGACTGTAAATATAGTAATTTATGCTGCAAAGCTGGACATTTTAATCAATCGTCAACATTTAACTTAAGGGTTAACATTCCAGCTCCTCTACTGACCACTAAATAAAGACCTAACACAGGTTTTGTCAGTAGCAACACTTGAAATGAGGATGTTTGTACACATTTGATCATATTGCTTATCATCACAGGTTAACATGAGCTATGTCAACCAAGCTAAAATAGCAAACTGTGATTGACATAAAGTGGGCGTGTTCAGAGCCCACAGTGGGTCAAGTGGGCGTGTTCTAGCTGACTTCCAGGCCTGTTTGTTCTTCTTATTTCCAACATATCACAGAACAGTGTGAGAAAAAAGAGGCTTCAAAAGCACTCTTCAGACAACATGTGGTGATGTCACAGTCAAAGGTTTGTCCAGTTCTTCTTATACAGTCTATGAGTTTACCATGGAGGTCAGAGGAGACTGACAGATGGATCACTGATGGATCCAGTCCCTAGTGGTCAGTAGAGAATCAGCAACGTCTCTTTGGCTTCAGTCTGAAGTTTGAATGTTGGGACTTGCTCCTACACCAGCAGATGACACATGAACTTTCTTGTAAAATGCTGCCCCCATGTGGTCAGAAGGGTTACACTACATAGTTTTGGTTTTTTTGGATGGTCTTTAATTTGTTTTGTTTTGTTTTGTTCTTTAATGGTACTTAGACTGCATAAGTCGTCCCTCATTTGAACTTTAGCATGTGTTTGCTCTACAGCTGGATGTTAAACCCTCAGAGTGTCAGGTTGTCCCCCCTCCACCATCCCTGCATGATGCCCGGTTTCACTTTATCCTCTCTGCCCCTCGTGAACACACAGGTAGACACACCTGGTAGATGTATATGGCCAAAGTGGCACAGTAGGCGAAGCGGTCTCCACTTGCTGCACACACGTCTTTGTTCCAGGGCTGACATCCCGCCACCAGCAGCCCCACCTGCTTCACCTTGGCCATGCTCACCTGCAGACACACACACAGGGCCCAGTCTCACATTCCGCAAAGCTGTTTGAAGCCACATTCATGCTGGTATTTTCTGTTCTGCCATGTGTGTGTGGTGGGAATGCTGTACTGGATTACATTACAGAGTACTCTTCTACCTACACGCAACTTGGCTCCACAGGTGCAGGAGGCTAAGATGATTACGCAGAGGATTGGACTAATCTCTGCTGGGATTGGTTAAAACCGAAGTTGGCGTGAGGAGCACCAGGCTGGATTCAAGTGGCTGCACATCCTCACACACCTGTGAGAAATTCAGCTTCTTAAAAGGTAAAAATAGTCAGAAAGGATCCCAGAGCGTTCGGGTGCTTCGGGAAGCAATCGGCACTTCCTGCTGGTACGCTGGTTTATTCCTGTTCAGAATTTACATGTTTATGGTATTAAAGTCTGATATCAGTTATAATTTAAAAACTCCAGTTCCAGGAAATGGTTAGTACTCTGTGTCAAATGTAAAATAAAAACAGAATGCAAACGTTTGAAAATCTCATCAACCTGCATTTTATTGACAGCGGAACAAAGTAGATAAATAAAATAAATAAATTAAATGGAGGAAAACATGGCAGCAACACATCTCAGAAAAGGTGTTTCAGGTTGACGTTTACAGCTGTGCAGCATCTGCTCTTCTTCTAACAACAGCCCATTCCCATCTGGGAACCAAGGAGGCCAGCTGAGGAAGTTTTGAAAGTTCTGGACTGCAGGCAGGTCAGTTCAGCTCCTGGACTCGTCTACTACGAATGCAGATGGGCAGGTTAGAAGCCAGCTCCTAGTGGTCAATGGAGGAACTGCATCGTTTCTTAGTCCAGGTTGGCTTCAGCCTGCAAACTTCAGCATCAGATTAGTTGGGCAGCAGCTGCTACAACTCGTCCTATTAGATCATGAAGACACAAAAAGGTGGTACTTAGGTTTGCCCTCTTTGGCTTGATTTTGAGTGAAACGTGACAAATAAATAATTCTTCTCAGTGTTGCAAAGACAACACTCACGGAGAGACTCGGGTCATAATTATAGTGTAATAATCTGTGTTACTGTGTGATAGACCTGTACAGACCTTTAATACAGAAACATTTATGTCTGAATTTCTCCAAACCCTCAAACTGTGCACAACTGACCTCACTGCCTACTAAATGTGGCACAAAAAGTGAGCAAATTTGTGTTTGGTAGATTATTACTTTGTTGTAACACCGCTTCTTACACTAAATGACAATAAATCTTCTACCTTTGGAAAGTCTGTTTATTTCCTATTTAAAGTGCCCATGAAAAATTAGCTCAAATGCCAAAAAGATTATTTTGCTGTGGTGTTGACTTTGTTTTGAGCTTCTGGGCATCTCACTGAAAAACAAGGCTCGTCATCATTGGAGGAATCTCAACGCAGAGATTGTGAAACCAGCAGCAGTCCCACATCTCCACAGTCTGGAGCCCAACACTCACCCCCACAGAGCAGGTTTATCAGAGACCACCTCCAGAATCTGGGAGTGGAGCAGATGGCTCGACCTCAGCAGTCCTTACCTCCATCCCAATGAGGAGGCGCGAGGAGGAGCCAGAAGCCAAATACTAATTTACTTACTTTTTTAACTAAGTTTATTATTTACAAACAAATACATAAATACTCATTGTTATTTGATGAGCACTGCAATATTTCATCATCAGTTTCTACATCTTAACATTGTGGAGATCCCTGTCTTTGTATTTATTAGCAAAAATAAAGCCAAAAAGCGAATACGTGACTGAACTGATCAGGTGTGCCGGTGTGCAGAGCTCGAAGAATTAACATAATGCCCGAAAGGATAGATATCAGCAATGGTCTTACAGAAGCAACTATTACTGCAAGTCTGGAAAGGGTTATAAAAATTAAATAAAAGATTATTTGCAAGTGAAGAACATTCAAGATGGTTGACAATCTCACCATGAGTGCGCGTCACAGCAAATGTACTCCAAGAGCTTCATCTCAGCATCCAAAACCCTCATTCAGCAAGTGAAATGTTGATGAACATGACAGTACAATCAGGAGAAGACTGAACCATCCATCCATCCATTATCTATACCCGCTTTATCCGTTTCCGGGTCACGGGGGTCTGTCGGAGCCTATCCCGACGCATATCAGGCAAAAGGCAGGGGTACACCCTGGACAGGTCGCCAGTCCATCCAGGGCCACATACAAACAACCAATCACTCCCACATTCACACCTAGGGAGAATTTAGAAAGATCAATTAACCTACACTGCATGTTTTTGGACTGTGGGAGGAAGCCGGAGTACCCGGAGGAAACCCACGCAAGCACGGGGAGAACATGCAAACTCCACATAGAAAGACCCACCGGGCCGGGAATTGAACCGGGAACCTTCTTGCTGTGAGGCAACAGTGCTAACCACTAAGCCACCGTGCTGCAAGACTGAACCATACGGTTTGTTTCTCTTCTGTCTCACAAGAACACTGAAACGCAACTGAAGTTCACAAAGCTGAATCTGAACAAACCAGCAGACTTGTGAACAAAGTCATCTGGACAGATGAGACCACAGTGTTGGGTCTGAATGTCCAGAACCTGGTCTGGAGAAAACCAAACACAGCATTTCAGCAGAAACACCTCAGAGCCACTGTCAAGCACGGCGGTGAAGGGATGATGGTCCGGACCTGGATATGCCGGTCCTGAGTGGACCATGAACCCCTCTGTAGCCCAAATTCTCCTAGACAGATGTGAGGACATCTGTCTGACAGATAAAGATGCTCTGAAACTGGGTCATTACTTGAAGTTACTAAAGCTGACTCAACAATTTAAGGGGGTACGTAGACCTGCCCAATTTAATTTGATTGAATTTTGCCCCAAATGTTGCTTCAAATATTTATTTCAAACAACAGTGACACCGGTGCCCTTCGGAGATCAGTCCTACAGCTTTGTGCTGTAACTCCGCCCACACATGACGGACGTGTGTCTTAAAAGCAGGATTCTCGAGCACGGATCAGCCGGATGTTGGCGTGAGGAACGCCTCGTTCCGAGCACGCGGGGCAACAAACAGGTAAAAACACAGAGCCCGGACGCCCGCGCAGGCGTGGATGCCATCAACAGGTTTCAGCCCCACGCGCACTAATTCGTCACAGATGTCTCTGAGACACCTGCACGACGTTCTACGCGGCCGCAGCTCACCGCGTGCAGACACACGCGCGGTAGCAGCGGTGCATGACTGCTGCTGTGTGTCCGGTTCTGACCGGTTCTGCTCTTACCGTCAGTTGTCGCCTGGCTCGTGCACGGTGGACAGCTCCCGGGTGCTGAACTGCTGCTCCTGCTGCTGCCGACGTTCGCGCGGGGGTGGGCTGTGACGGCACACGTGATTGGGCCGCGACGGTGACGAATCCGAACAGCTATTGGTTGCCGGGGACGTCGATACCGTGACGTCACGACATTCAAGGCTGCAAGTGTTCAACATGCAGGTAACTTAATCACATCTTAATACTTTTTTATATTAATATTTAATTAATACGTTATTGTGCCAATAATAAAAACATTTATATATATATAGTAGTTAAGGATGGGCTCCTTGATGTTGAACAGCAGGGTTGTTGATGTTCCATCTCCCCTCTGTAGGCCTACTCGTAGTTGTCGCTGATTAGACCCACAACAGTGATGTCATCCATCATCTACGAACTACACAATGTTTGATCCAAGCAGAGGGGGACACTCATAGGTGAACAGGGAAGAGCAGAGGACTGAGCATGCAGCCTTGTGGGACTCCTGTGCTCAATGTTAGAGTGGAGGTGTGGCTGTTCACCCCCAACAGACCGAGGTCTGTTAGTTAAAAAGTCCAAGATACTAGTCCAGTTACTGAATGAGGTGCTGATGTCCAGATCAACCCGTCAGAGTTTGGTTATCAGCTCGAGGATGCGACTGTTGAATGTAGATGAAATTTCCACAATCAGCATCCAGGTGTAGGTAATGCTCTCCAGATGTGTTGGTGTGGAGTGCAAGATGGTGGAAATTACGTCTTCAGTATAGGCAACTGAATCGGGTCCAGAGATGGGTCTTTTATAGCTGGGCCATGAGTTTCTCCAGGCACTTGATGATTGGACTGGAGACCACGGGGTGGAGCTCATCATAGTCAGCTGCAGCAACATGTTGTGGTACGGGTAGTTATGGTGTTTACACGAGTGGGAACAACTGATTGATTCAAATTGTCAGTGAAAACCCCAAAGCTGCTCCTCACTCATCTTTAGTTCCTGGCCAGGTGTCCCATAACGACTTGCAGCTTTCCTTGGAAGGACTCCATCGCATCCAAAGATGAGCAGAAGTCACCAACAAGTGCCATCAGAAGGCAGGACATTCCGACACACTCAGCATTTACCCCAACAATGAAAAAACATTTTTGCAGTTGCAGTCTTGTGGAGTATTTTCAGACTTAGACTAAAATTATCCTGGATATAAATGCAGAAACTACTAGTTAAAGCTAGTTTGGTGTGAATTCAGCTGCATCTGAAGATCAAAGTAAAACCTGCATCAACATGCATGTAAACTTTAATGTCCAGTTCCACAATCTCGAGGTTCAGGAGAGCTCGTGTTATTGCTCCAAAACTTGTTTCTTCTAGGAAATGGGGGGGATATATATATATATATATATATATATCTCAGTCTGAAAAATTATGTTTTGGGGAATTTAAATGGTTTAAGGTCTAAATATTAAATGCGTGTATAAACCAGTGTTGGCAGAGATCACATCCACCAAATGAACACAGCAAACTCCAGCTGGTGCTGCACGGCACACACCTACAACCCTTCAGATTAAGTAGAATTAAAGTTGTACGTCTTGATCTGGGGTTTACAGAATTACCCAGGTTTGTTTTTGGATCAGTTGATTTACTCAGCTCCAGATCCTGTTCCACCAGCTTTCAGTCGTAGATGTTCAGATTCAAGTGAGAGATCTCTACAACCAGTTCAGACCAAGAACCTGTCCTGTGAATAAAGAAAAACCACTCGTGTCCACACAGTTATAATCAATATACAAAATTTTTTATTACAAAAACAAAATTCGTTCTACAAGCTTAAAGTTCCACATTTAAAACGACTGCCAACACGTTAAATCAAGCTACAGAAACATCCTGGTAATAAGACGAGTGAAAGGATGCACCACAACAGAACGGCAGTGCCCCAGAATCAATCATTAAAAAAAAAGGAAAAAAAAAACATGACTTCCTGCTGCCCACACAGGAGCGCCAGTCCATTTAATCAGCGTTTAAATATCAATGAGGATGAGAGGTGTAACAAAAGGAGTTCGGCAGAACACAAGTGGACTAAGAGTTTAAAACTAAATCCCTGAAGTGGAGGAGGCGTTCAGGTCCGACCGAGCCGCCGGGACAGCAGGATGGTTCATCCACACAAAACAAACTGAGCGGAACGATGCAAACTTCACTCCTTTACACACAAGCATTTACTCGTCATCATCGTCGTCATCATCTTCATCGTCCTCTTCATCCTCGTCCTCATCGTCATCATCATCGTCGTCCACTGGCGCCACCTTCTTGGCCGGGGGCCTGCCAGGCCCGCTCTTCTTGCCGGCGTCGCTCTTCCCTGAGCCCCCCTTGGCCCTGTAGGCAGCGACGTCCTGAGGAGGAGGAACAGTTAACAGCCTGTCTTGTTACAGTTAAAACCCACTGGGTCACACGCCAATACCTTCTCGTATTTCTCCTTCAGCTTGGCGGCTTTGGCCTCGTAGGGAGCTTTGTCTTTGGAGCTCTGCGTAGCCCACAGCTCGCCGAGCTTCTTGGCGATGTCACCGATGGAGATGCCGGGATTCTCCTCCTTGATGCGAGGGCGGTGGTCGGAGCAGAAGACGAAGAAAGCAGATCTAGAGACGTAAAGACACCCGTTAGAGGCAGAAATCCAAACACTGATATTAACTTTACGAAACGCCTGAGCCAACTTACGGTGGTCTCTTCGGGGCATTTGGGTCCTTCTTCTTCTTGCCCTTCTTGGCACCTTTTGGTGGGACGTAGGTCTTCATCTCTCTGTCATATCTAACCTTGTCGGTCTTGGCCATCTCGTCAAACTTCACCTTCTCCTTGGCTGACATGGTCTATTTTAGGGGAGGAAAAAAGTTGGTAAAATAAAACAGGTTTAAGTTTCCTGGTGCAACGTATTTTACCTCTAGTTGCACCACATCACGTAGTTCACGCTCAGATGTAAAAATATGCAAATGAAGGTGAACTGGCCCCACCTTCCATCTCTCAGAGCACTTCTTGGAGAACTCGGAGAAGTTCACGCTGGTCCCTGGGTGTTTCTTCTTGTGCTCCTCCCTGCAGGTGGCCACAAAGTAGGCATAGGCGGAGGTTTTCCCTCGGGGCTTGTTCGGGTCCTTTGTCATCGCTGCGACTGCTCTTGAAAACTAAAATGCAAATAAAAAAAATAAAACAACGTTTAAGTCACGGGAAGTAGTATTAGCGCAACATTAGTGTCAGACTTAACACATAATCAGTTAAAGTCGGGATCTGGCGCGGTAAAGGCGCGGGCACGAGTCGCGCAGACGCCCGCAGGAGTTTCCAGCCTCTAATCGGATTTCTGCTCCTCTGAGACAAAAAGACTCGACTCCATTTTGTATCTTCCCGCCTAAAGTCGACTCCGCCAAAACTTCCCACAAACTGGCCCGACAGGGGCCGCATCTCCCCCAACACAGACTCGCCTCCCGAGTTTTAAAAAGCCCGTTTCCAGCGTGGACTGAGCCCGAGACCCGCCGCCTCATTCAAACGCCACAAACGCAGTTTCCGCCTTGAAGCGTCGGGGCAAATGGCGCTTCAACCGCCTGTTGCGCATTTACTCGAGCTCGCCGAGACCGACTCACGGAGCGGCCGCGTGACCCCAGAACGGGGCCGTTTTGTTGTCCATTAACCTACGCAGGTGTTTATTTTAGCCCCAAATTGATTAGATTTACCACATAAGCTAAAACCCAAACATTTATATGAATTTAAACCGCTTTACCGGAAGGCGACATGAACTGAAGGATTAACGTACACGAAACCACCACACAAGCCCCGTCTGGCCCACTCGCCCCAAACGAGTCCCCATAAAAAGCAGCTTCGTACCTGGTTCTCCAACAACCTGCTGACGACTGACCGACGACGGACGCGGCTGTTGTGTCACAGGCGGTCCGACAGCCTCAACTAACTTGACTAAAAATAGTTCCCACCAGCACCGCCCCAGCCCTCAGCGGATTGGCTACAAATGAGCATTTACGTTTGAACTCAGGGGACGGAGGCGGGTTCCCGTATGTGATTGGTTGTTTTAGGCTGGGGAGAGCCTTCAAGTTTCTCTGCATTGTCTGCGCGCTGATTGGCTGCGTAGGACTTTTAAACGTACGGCGCGAAAACACAAATCTTTTGTTTGGTGAAGCCGGAAGGAGGGGCGGAACCCAGGTCTTGATCTAACCGTTTGTTTTTAGGACGAGACAAACAACTGCAGAGAAGCGCGAATATAAACGAGTCTAGTCTGACTCCACAGTCCAAGTCCTTTTAGCTGAGGAAGACCACTGCTAACTGAGAGGGATACATGGATGGATCCATACATCCGTACATGGATAGATCCATAGATGGATAGATCCATAGATCAGAGGATGGAGAGATCAGTAGATGGAGAGATCCATAGATGCATGGATCCATAGATCAATAGATGGATAGATCCATTGGTTTATAGATGGATGGATCTATAGATGGATAGATCCATGGCTCTATATAGATGGATGGATCTGTAGATGGAGAGATCCATAGATGAATAGATTCATAGATGAATAGATTCATAGATGGATACACCCATGGATCTATGGATGGATGGATCCATAGATGGAGAGATCCGTAAATCCGTAGAAGGATAGATCCATAAATGAATAGATTAATAGATCCATAGATAGATAATCACAGTTCACTGTGATTATGTCTGATTAAGATTAACAAAACAATCAACCATATTCTTGGTCAATGTAGAATGATTATGCCCTTTTAGGTCGTTATTAGGTCTTTAAACATACTGATAGCTATTCATTATCTCTCAATTCAAATTAAAAAATTCCTCATCAGTTCCCAAAGGGAAGTCAGTTTTGAAAAAAATCAACCAGTCAAAATACCATGTAGGTCAATGGGGATTGAATCAATTTTGGATCCAGCCCCTCGGATCTGCAGTCCATCTTTTGTTTATAACATGAAAACTGGATGTTTCCTCTTCAGGTTGTCTTCAGCCCACAACAGCTGAGATGTCCCTCCACGCGATGTTCATGCAGATGCTCCAGCTTGTGTTTCTCAGACTTGTTTGTTGATTTTGTGGTCCAATCATTTTCTTGTTCTCAGTTTCACTTTAATCCAGTTTTGCTGCAGGCAACCGATACTTGGCACCATGAAGAAAGATCTTTAAAATCAACAGAAGTTAATAATATAAAGAGGTTGTGAAAGCATTCAGATGTTTCCTGGTTATTGGCTGTAAGTCTTGTTTTGTTTGTAGAGATTTAAACTATGCAGGAGGATGTTTCAGAACTCTTCATCAGTAACGACTACATTTGTATGACATACTTTGTCTCAACAAAAGGGAAATCCTCCATTGAGGTTTTGCCGGCCACAGTGGACTCTCTGACGCCTCATGTCTGAACCTACACCTCCGACACCATCACCCAACGTCCACTCCAGTGTCCCAGCCAACACTAATATGCTGCTTGCTCAATGAAGGCTGATCTATGGATCTGACCAAGCACCAACAACTCCAACTTGTTTAAATGATACTTTATTTGCTCCGTTGCTATATCTGAGCTACACATAGGAAGTAAACTGAAGGAAACCGCGGCTACAGTGCTGCAGAAAATAACCTACACTGCTGCCTGATGGTTGATGATGTTATGACAGAACAGCACAAACTGTAACGCAGAAGTATAAATGCCCGAGACGGCGCAGGTGCAGTGCATCGCCTCTGTCTGTAGCTGCGACACAGACGTATGAATCAGGTGCCTCTGATATGAATGACCGTTAGCTAGTGGATGGCCACGCGTGAGCAGCCATCACTTGACTGCTACAGCTACGAACGACCACTGGCCCTGGTGGAGCTCTGCTGGTGCTCGCTCAAACAAATTATACATCAAATTAAGGCCTGAGCTCTCTTCTTTCAAACAAACAGAACCTCTTTATTATCACTTAAACAAAAGGCTCATGGTCAGCAAATTATATATATATATATATATATATATATATATATATATATATATATATATATATATATATAATTATACTCTGTATATGTATATATGGTACATACTACTACTACTACTACTACTATATGGTAGATACTGTATATGCAGCGTCTATACACATATAGATGAAGCATCTGAAACTTTAAAATTTAGCATGACAACCACCTTCTCCATGATTTTGAAAGAAGGAGGAGATAGACTGATTGCAGCAAATAAATGAAGATCATGAGGGAGTGAAACGGGACTCTGAAGACACATGATCAGTAAAATTAGATTATCAGTGACCCGATCAGAGGGGAATTCTCAGCTAATGTTGGTCGAGTCTCCTTCAGCAACATACAAACCCATGAACGGGTACATCCACGGCTGCACTAGTCACACATGGATCTACATTTCCACCAAAGCCCAGATGTTTAATGAAGACTTGGCATCTTCAACTACAGTCACGCGCAAACGTCAATACCATATTTTTTAAATGAATATGTTTTGCTCATGTGGACAATCTTAAGTACAGAAACACCTCAGACCCACTGTCAAGTATGCTGGTAGAGGAGTGACGATCTGGACCTGGACACCTGTCAGTTCCTAAATGGACCATGACCTGCTCTGTAGACCAGAGTCTTCTAGAGACAGATATGAAGACGTCCATCAGAAAAATAAAGATGGTCAAAGACTTGGTCATGTGACAGGAAACGATCCTAAACAGCAGCAGATCTACATCAGAAGGACTGTAAAAGGTTTTTGAATGACCTGGTCAAAGTCCAGACGTGAACCTGATTTAAATGCTGTGGTGGGACCTTCAGAGAGCTGTGGAGACCTGAATGTCCAAAAGCCTCCATGAACTGAAGCAACATTGGAAAGATGATGGGACCAGAATTCCTCCACATCCAGGAGAGACACTGATGAGGTCAGACAGGAAACATCTACTCAGAGTTCCTGCAGCCAAAGGAAACATCTTATGATGGTTCCCAGTGCTGAAGGAAACATCTCCTCCAAGTTCCCGCTGCTGCAGCAGAGATTTACATCTCTGCTGCAATTGGTCTAAACATGAAACAGTTTTCTAATAAGTTTATTAGGAATGTTTTAACTGCTAATTACTACTCTGGTCAGGTGAAAAGAAGATATTTTGCTTGGTGAGAAGCTGACAGCGATGCAGGTGGATTCGTCCTTCGTGTCCTTGACTGTGGACATGTCTGAGTGGCAGACCCCCGTTTGTGTGTCAGACAGAGTGGTCAGAACCACCGGGGCTCCACACAGGACTGTCCTCTCCCTTCCTCTTCACCCTCCACACCACGGACCTCAGCTACTGAGACCTGTCATCTCCAGAAGTTCTCGTATGACTCATGAGTGGTTGGATGTATCAGAGCGGGCGATGAGGGCTGCTGTGGACAACTACGTCACATGGTGTGAGCTGAACCACCTGCAGCTCGATGTCACGAAGACCAAGGAACTAGTTGTGGACCTGAGAAGGACCAAGGTGCCGGTGAGCCCTGTTTCCATCCTGGGGGTCAGTGTGGACATTGTTGAGAATTACAAATATCTTGACTACACACTGACAAGAAGCTGGACTGAGCTAAGAACCCTATGCAGGAAGGGCCAGAGTCGCCTGTACTTTGTGATGCAGCTTAGGTCCTCCAACATCTGTCGGACCCTGCTCGGGACGTTCTACGAGTCTGCGGTAGCCGGCGCTGTCCTCTAGACTGTGCTGGGCAGCAGGCTGAGGGCAGCCAACACCAGCAGACCGACCAGACTGATCCATAAAGCCAGAGATGTTGTGTGGGTGAAGCTGGACTCTGACGGAGGCGGCTGACCGGAGGACGCTGTCCAAGCTGCACGTCATCTTGGACAATGTGTCCCACCTGCTCCACGACGTGCTGGTCAGCTGCAGGAGAACATTCTGGATTAGGCCAATGACACTAAAATGCACCGGAGCGTCGTAGGAAACCATTAAACCGTACAGCTGCTCACTGTGAGAGTCAGTGTCTTCACTGCAGGCTCTTCTAACTACATCCATGTGCAACATTCTACATTCAACTGTCGGTGAACTGTTGTGTTATTTGTCACAGCGTAGATACAAAGCAAAATGGACATTTATATTTTACTGTTTAGATATATTCAATTTTACATTATTACTTATTTTTACATTTACTGATATATTTGATACTTTAAGTCTTTAAATGGGAGCACCTGTAACTAAAGACATTTTCTGGTATTCGAGGAGGAAATTAGAATAAGAAAGGGATATCATGCACTTGCAGTCCTAATTGAAAATTAAGCCAAAGAGGTAAGATTTAAATCTTAAATGATATGTATGCATCAAACCACTTCTTCCATTTAAGATTTCATTCCGGTAATAACTCATGTGGATTTTGTGAAGGTGAACTCGAGACTGCAGAACATATCTTCCTGACTGTGAACCTGTGCACCGGTCCCACACCACACACACTCATTCGACAAATCCCTCGTTTGCATGACAAAATAGAAAAGATAGAATAAAAAGGAAAGAAAATGCCCAGAGACTTTTTCTTTAATTGCTATATATTCAAGTGTAGACTGAGACCCTTAGGATGCCTTTTTTTCTTTGTTCTTGTTTATCTTGCTAAGCTGATTCCACAGAAAAGTTATTTGTATCTCATTCTTACTATATACTACTATTGCTACTATATTTACTATTTATTAATTCTACAGTTTGACACAGGTATGACACAATTATCATCATATTAGTATTGTTGTTGTTGTTATTTCCGGTTGTAATTTCCTCGCTGAAGCGCCGCCCCGGAATGGCGTAGGGTGTCGTCATCACAACGGACTCGTGTGTAGCAGCAGGTTTACGGACTTCGAGAAACAACATGAGCGCGAACACCGCGGACACGAGCACGCTGTGCCTCTTTGATGTGGACGGGACGCTCACAGCCGCCAGACAGGTAGCGCGCCCCTTTTTTGTGTGTTTATAAAAGTATCACAACTGTGATGAATAGAAATACGTGACTCTCAGAGCGACTTCCGGTTCCACGTCGCTGCTGCGGAACCAACGACCTCCAGAGAAACTAAATAATAAGTTACAGTACAGTAGGTTACAGATAGTTGATAACACGTGTTATTAAAACATCATTATAAACGTAGTCTCGACTTTAATGTTGGTCCTGACTTTGGTAACCAACTATAAAGTTGTGAAAAAGGACGTATGTTATCCTGCGACTGAACCGGGGAGTTTCTGGCGGAACGATAATTCTGAAACACCGTTGTAGTCTTTCTTTTTTGTAGGCGCTTTTGTTAGAACGATTTAATGTGAAGATGATCCCTACAACACGGTGATAAGCTGTGACCGTTGTTGTCACATTTAATAAAAATATAAACAAAGTCTAACAGCCCTTCTGTTCCACGTGTTTTGTTTGTTTAAGCTCGTTCCGCCAACCAGCAGAACTACCTGCAACCACCGACAGTTCCGCCTAAACTACCTGGAAACAAACGTGTGCCTGGTGTGTTTACGGTCGATCCGGTCCAACGGGTGGCGGTTTATGACCTGCTAGGCGCTGCTGTGACTGGTTTACTTCTGCCCCTAAACTGTAGGTTCATTTAGAGTGAGAAAGTGTCCGGACCGAAGGGAAGAACAGGCCCAAAACCTTCAACGGTCCAGTTTAAAGACTTCACAAAAACAAGAACAGACCCAAAACCTTCAACGGTCCAGTTTAAAGACTTCACAAAAACAAGAACAGACCCAAAACCTTCAACGGTCCAGTTTAAAGACTTCACAAAAACAAGAACGGACCCAAAACTTCACTAAAACAAGAAGGTGGTAAAGATGTCTGTTTTTACAGACGGTCACTGCAGACATTGCAGAGTTCCTGGGCAAGTTGAGGACTCGGGTTCGAGTCGGAGTTGTGGGAGGTTCGGACCTCAGCAAGATCAAGGAGCAGCTTGGAGATGACGGTGAGATGTTGCATTGTGCTTTCTCCAGCCTGTAACATGTGTCACTGGCGTGAATCTCGGCTGTTCTGCTTCTCTACATGTGCAGTGATTCAGAAAGTGGACTATGTGTTCGCTGAAAACGGTCTTGTGGCCTACAAGAACGGAGAGCTGCTCTCTGTCCAGGTAATCTGTGGCAACATCAGAGAAGTACGTGAAAGTCCAGAGGAAGCTCACTTTGTCTGCTTGCTGTTGTCAGTCCATCCAGGCCCACATGGGAGAGGAGTTGCTGCAGGACTTCATCAACTTCTGCCTCAACTACATGGCCAACATCAAACTGCCCAAGAAGAGGTACTAGAGGTAGAAATCACAGCGTTCGAAACAGAAACAGTCGTGATGAGCTGGTCTGTTTTCACGTTTTTTCTTTTTCTCAGGGGAACATTTATTGAATTTCGTAACGGCATGTTGAACGTCTCTCCGATTGGACGCAGCTGTACGCAGGAAGAAAGGAAAGAGTTCTACGAGCTGGATCAGGTGACGCGCAAACACTCACGCCGCCGAGCGAAGAGTTTCTTCCATATTAGTTTCTGCTTGGGATGAGGATTAAGTCGAATTCAAGTTCAAAGTTCACTATTTAAACTTGAACTATTTAAACAATTAAAAAAAGATCATAATGACTGAAACTGACGGTTTTTCTCTTTTGTTGTTTCTTACAGAAAGAGAACATCAGAGAAAAGTTTGTTTCCGTTTTAAGAAAAGAATTCAAAGGAAAAGGGCTTTCATTTTCAATCGGTGAGTCTGCTGCCGCGTTTTCTAACCCGACTGAAGAAAATCTCATCAGAAATGACTGTTTGTCCTACCGGGTTGTGTAGTAGCTCTGTAAAGTTCTCCTCCAGAGCTAAATAATAGTTTCTATTTGATTGCTGTTGGGTTACATCTAGAAAAGCAAACCAAAGCCTGATAAATGCTCCTTTTTTATGCTATCCAAACATTCGGTTTGATCAGGAAATTGTACTTAGATCCATCGTATCAGTGTTTACAGAAATGATTGGAAAACTCTCCGGTTAGAGATTATTGGAGCGACACCCACCCTTGCTTCCAGTAGAGGCCTCCTACAAGTCCTACAGATGATGAAATTGATCTGTCCGACGGCAGGATTCAGGCAGGAAAAAGATAAAACACACAGGCTTTCAACTGGAGTGGTTGGGGGAGCAGAGAGCGGCTGGAATATCTGGAATTCTGTCCGTCAGTGTTGGCCACCAGCTACTTGGTGAGCCCTTCCACCATCCTAAAAAACCTGGAGGAGCCTCCACCGGCTGAGGCAAGCCGGCGTCTTTCTCCGGCTGAAGCTGCAGTAACACCGTAAACTCCATCAGCAACTTGGGAGTTGACCTATTTCAGGCTCCGCCCCTCAAATACAGATGAGCCAGTGGCTGTTAAGTATCCGTTCCTCAGACATCTGTAGCTTTCAGATCCACAGAAAACCACCAAGAGACCCTGAACGCTTATCTGTTTTATGGAGTTTGTGCCACAAACAAGTACAAACAAAGTTTCTGGAATACTTGCAATATTGGTTTCAGGTATTTTGTCCAAAATCCAAATGAAACCACTGGATGTGAAATTCTGTCGCAGTAGATCCCATGTTCCCCTGCGGTGCAAAAGCGGCTTCTGTAAGCCCTCACCTCTAATTTAACCTCATTACCAACCAGATGTATTTTCTACATTTCCTACACGTCCCTCCAGGACATATTTGAATGTTCCTAAATAAAAGGTTGTCCTTTTGTGTCCAAATGACTCTAAAACACTTTGGGACAATCTTTTACACAGACTGTCATCATTGTAAAACCAGCTGGAGGTTCAGAGGGTGAAACAGGATGAATGATAATCGTTACCCAGACGTTATGAGTTTCGAGTTCAGCTGTGATGGAACTGGTGCTCGTCGTTTGTCGGCAGGAGGTCAGATCAGCTTCGACGTGTTCCCCGACGGCTGGGATAAGAGGTACTGTCTGGGCATCGTAGAGAAGGACAACTACTCAACCATCCACTTCTTTGGAGACAAGACCAAACCGGTGAGTATGGCACCGTCAGGCTGATGAGCACTGAACATCAATCGAGCTGCCACGTACGGGTCGGGAGAAACGACCTTTCAGGGGTGTGAATTTTGAGCCAATAAACCCGGTATTTGAGTCAATGCCCTTCACTTAGGGGGTTTAGACATCTGAGAGTGACTCCACTGAGTTAAACTGAGTGATTGTTGTTATTATTACTATTATTGTTGTTGTTATTATTATTGTTGTTGTTGTTTTTGTTGTTGTTGTTGTTGTTATAATTATTATTATTATCATTATTGTGTCACCTCTGCTGGTAGAGAAGCTCCCTCTGCGGCTTCAGGTTGGTTCTTCACGCCTCCACTGACGTCTGTTTCTCGTTTGTGTTTTAGGGAGGAAACGACTACGAGATCTACTGCGACCCGCGGACCATCGGCCACGAGGTGTCGAGTCCAGACGACACTCGCCAGCTCTGCCAGCAGCTCTTCTTCTCCTGAAAGAGAAGCTAATGTAGTTACTGAAGGATCACCTCGTGACGGTGATGTTTTGTGTGCAGCGATGCTGGAGGAGGCGGGGAGGCATTCACCAAGGCGTTGGGGGCTTTGATGGTTGTGGAAGCTGTGTCTTGTAATCTTTCTGATCTGTAATTATGTCTGTTACCCAACTGGACTCCAGAGGGACTCTGCTGCATCAGAGCGTCTCCAGACCTCAGGGACGTCCTGCGGTCTCACGTCTTGGTCCTTCTTGGAAACTTTTGTTGTTGTTTCTGAACAAACCGGGATCATGGTCCTCAGCAGCTCTTTCGCTCTGCTGTAGATCACTGAAGGTGGTCTGTCTGGTCATGTGATGTTCCTGGTACGAGGCACTTTGAAATTGCTGCTGTCAAGGATCTAAAGTGTGGTAAATAAATGAAAGGGGCTCAGTAATCATGATTTTGTGTTGTTGTGTCTAATAAGTCCCTTTAACAAACCGCCTCAGGAGGTCAAACTGGGACCTGGTGAGGTCCACTCAAGACCTGAAGAAAGAATTTAGTGTGACATTTTTCTCCTGGGCTCCTGCTGACCTCCTCTTCATGCTTCCAAGAGTTAAAAAATGCTTTGTAGATGTTCTTGGACCATTTCCGGATGAAGTGAACAAAGCAGAGCAGTCTGACACGTCACTGTTAGACAGACAGAAAATATTAATCGCAGAGCCTTTAAAGTCTTATTATGTAGCAATTCTCCTCCCGACCACAGGGGGGTGCCGTGATAAAAGGACAATGTAACAAACGGCCCTGCATTGGTTAGCGCAGTGTTCTGAGCAGCTCTTTTGTCAACACAGCAGATCTAAATGTTTAACATGACATCAAAATGTTTTTCTTCTTTTATTCCTGGATTCATTCAACGTTTGAAAATCCAAAGCTTGCATATGGCAACTGTAAAGGCAGGTTTTAAAAATGTCACTGGCCAGTTTGACAAATCAGACATTTGCATGAAAACAGGAAGCCAGAACTGAATGTTCACATTACAGCACCTCCTTCTGGCCAAATGTGGAAAATCTTTCCACATGCCAACATGAACAAGCCCATGAAGTTTCATGGATGTCAATCACTCACATATGCAAATATTGGTGTCTGACTTTTGATTGGCTCTTGCGTTGGCTTGAGCAGCCATTTTCAAAAGGGAGGCAACTAGTTTCCTTCTACTGAAGCCATGTGCAGATACACCAAACTTCAGATTTCTATATCAATCTTTTGATGGCATATTGACTGGTAGGAACATCTAGCACCCCCTAGGCTGGACGTAGAACCTCGACACAAACCCACATGGATCCGTGTATGCAGCTCACTTTTATCTCATGTGTGGTGTACGTATCAGTCATTTAAAAAAAATATTAATTCTAAAATGAAAAACAGCCTTGACAAATCTGACCGTCCTCCTCATAACACTGATTCAACATCAGAGTGTCTGTGTCAGATCCTTCAGACTGCTGCAGGAGATCCTTCAGACTTCTGATCCTTCCATCACAAAGCTAGAATCATCTCTAACAAATCTTTATAGGAATTCAAATACAGTCACGGTAAATGTTGTTTTGGTGATTAATAAAGTTTGAATGAATTGAGCTGAAAATGAACTGAAATGTTGATTCTGACAAAATGACCTGATGACCTCCAGCAAAACAAATGCTCCTAGTTTATTAGTTTATCTAATAATGTTGAATTGTCATTGTTACTGCATATTTATTAATGTATGTTGATTTATTGTTATATTTCTGACCTATCAGTCACGTGCGCAGACGTGACGAATCAGATCACAAATCACAGATAGTGGGCGGGGTCAGGAAGTAGAACAAGCCATTCGTGGTGATGACGCAGATTGACGTCAGCAATACGACTTAGCAAAGTTTATAAATAGAAGTGGAGGAACTGTATTGTATTGTAAGATCAGCGATTCAAAGCGGTTGGGTTTAAAACCTTCGCAAAAATCTTAACAAAACTCAGAAATGGGAGTACGAAATTCAAAGGTTCACGTTGAAGAACGTGAGGAGAGCCCAGGTGTCCAAAAGATGACATGTGACTGTGATCTCCTGAGGACTGAAGCCAACATCAAGGACGTCACCAAGAACATGGTGAGGAGCCTTCTGAAGAAGTTCGGATCGCCCGAAAGCCTGCTGCTGGCAGCAATGTCATCACAGAACCGAGCTTTTGATAAGGCTGTCATGAGCTTTCTAAGAGGGAAGCTCAACGTCCAAAAGAAGAAGAATATCGTTCCCAGGTGTTTTTCAGCCATTGCGAAGATGTTCACTTAGGGTCCTGATGGTTTTAACATCTACAAGAAGAGCGTCGTTGGCTCGTGGCCATCCAGCTGATCTTCCTGTATGTTTTTAACCTGAACTTTGACGTGTCGGCGCCCCTGTGGATGTGTCTCTAAAGATCAGTTTCTTGAGGTTTTCTCCGGGTGCTCCGGTTTCCTGCCTCAGTAAAAAAAAAAATCCCATTTGTTCGATTCCGACTGGATTGTAGGTGTTATTGTGAGCGTGAAGGTTGTTTGTTTTGTTCTGTTGTTCAGACAAAACAAATGCACAAGTCTTCACTGTTTACACAGTTAGTGCTGTAAAATGACTCTAAATGTTCAACCAGGTCTTTGAAGATCAAAGTTTCAAAACAATGATTGTGTCCAGTTTCAGCCATGCTGGCATGTTTTTGCAACATTTCACGCTCTGATCATTTCTCTAAGGACAGAAAAAAAAATGACTGGAAGGAGGTGTATTCAGGTGTGTAGGACCTCTGCAGCCACTAGGTGGCGCCAAAACTACAGGGTCAAGCTCCAGATCCAGTTTTGGTGGAGACATAAAGTCAGCCGCGTTCATTTGTTAGTAGCGTCTCTGTCACATTTTTCATGGCTTAACTACATATATATACGTCTTTATCTTCATATATGTGGATATGTATGAGTATTTAAATACTTATATGTATAATATATATAAATATGACTTTTTAAAATCTGCCCCCAACACCCCCAAACACTCAGATATGCATGCAGTGAAAACGATTGTAAATAAAAAGCTCCTCCCCCTTTTCTCTGTCCCATCTTTGCTTGTTCTTTTTCTTTTCCTTTTTTCTTTCTTCTCTCTTCTCCAGGGATCAATAAAAATAGTCAAGACTGTTATGAGGGCTGGTGAAGGGAACACACTTGCACACATCACAAAAAAAAAGGAACAAAAAAAACCCTTTGTTGCAACGTTAAAATGCATATATATATATATATATATATGTATATATATAGCTCTTGGGTTCTACCAAACTTGGTATCAACCATTAATATATGTGCAAACAAGGGGAGAAAAAAAAAAAGAAAAAAACATTTTTCCTGGTTGTCTGGGCTTTTTAGTTTCCTTTAAATCTGTTTGTTCCCGTGTTCCCACTCCTGGCCTGCACCTTGTCGTGGTGAGTGGGCTTTCAACCAAGACAGGCCGTGATAAACGTTTTAAACCACAGAACTGCATCAGAACTGGACAAACCTCCGTCACAGCATCCAGCTGCTGCCAGAGGTAGAAGCTGATGGTCCAGAGCAGCTGGCGTCCACCAGGCAGCAGCCTTCGTCTGTGAGGACGGCTGCCACCGCCTGCTGCTTCACTAAGCTTTGTCCTCAAACCCTCCCAGACCAACTGGCAGCCAGTCCCAGCGGTCTGCTGGTATTATCATAAAATGAATATTTACTTCAAATTAAAATGTTTATTGTGTCATCATTGCAGCCCCTAGTGGTCAGGGTAGAAACAGCAGTTTCCTGAACTTCCAAGACGTTTGCTGTCCTCTTATATCTGATGGAGGCAGTAAGGACGGACCTGGTACTGCCAACTTGATTCTTTCTTACTTGATTTGTCTTCAATAAATAAATAATGTCAGAACAAAGTCAGATTTCAGTGTTTTTATTTGCCTAAATCTCAGACTCTCTACAATTTGATTATTTTGTATTTATTTTTTAACAAAGCAAACAACATTTATTTGATGACAGAACATCACTGTAGTTCCTCTCTAAGAAACAGAACCAGACTAAACAGAATAAAAAGGCAGTTGTACTGGACCATGGCTGACTTCACCAGGTGATTCAGAAGCGGTCAACCTTCAATAAGAAGCTCCACCGTCCTGGTTGAGGATCAAATCATTTTTGGATCAATAAGCATCAGAGGGCGGTCTTCCAGGACCTCCTCCAGGACCTCCTCCAGGACCTCCTACAGGACCTCATCTGGGACCTCCTCCAGGACCTCTTCCAGGACCTCCTCCGGGACCTCTTCCAGGACCTCCTCCGGGACCTCCTACGAGACGTCCTCCGGGACCTCCTCCAGGACCTCCTACGAGACGTCCTCCAGGACCTCCTCCAGGACCTCCTCCGGGACCTCCTCCAGGACCTCCTACGAGACGTCCTCCGGGACCTCCTCCAGGACGTCCAGCTTGTTAGCTGTATCGGGGTGCAGTAATGATCTCACCGCTGTGGGTGAAGCTGACACTCCTCCAACCTTCTAACACAGGACGTATCGCTGGTATTTGATGGACTCTGGAGCTTCCGTGGATCTTTTGGATGCATAAGATAATTAAATAATTCACTGCTTGGAGCCATATTGCCAGGTCTTTATTTAAGAGTGCTGTTATATTATTTCAGTCCTATTCAGGTATTGCGTCATTTTCGGATCAATGAGAGTCAAAGCGGGCCTGTATCTCCGGTTTGGACTCGTCAGTCCGACCACAGGCCTCGAAGTTTATAACTTCTGCTTGTAGGTCGAGATGAGATGAAGCAGACAGCGGAGGTCGAAGGAGTGAAGGAAGAACTTTTGTTGAGAATACTTTTATACATACTGCTGGTTCCATTTCTATATATAAGATAAGCAACTTGTACAAGATATGGTTCGATTCCCGGCTTGGTGGGTCTTTCTGTGTGGAGTTTACATGTTCTCCGCGTTCTTGCATGGGTTCTCTCCGGGTACTCCTTCCTTCCTCCTTCCTTCCTTCCACAGTCCAACACATGCATACTAGGTTAATTAATCATTCTAAACTTCCCGTAGGTGTGAATGTGCATGTTTGTCTTGTATGTGGCCCTGCGATGGACTGGTGACCTGTCCAGGGTGGACCCCTGCCTTTCACCTTGAATGAGTCAGGATAGGCTCCGACAGACCCCCGTGACCCTGAAAAGGAGTCGGGAATCGAACGAGAAACCTTCTTGCTGTGAGGCAACAGTGCTGACCACTAAGCCACCGTGCTGGCAGAGATGAAATCCATGGTTCTGATATCTTATTAAACCACATATAAGTCGGCTTTTTCTTTTTTCCTTCCAAAAATCTTCTGGAAAAGAGGAGTCCTTTTATACTTATATAAGTTTGGCCAACGTGCTTTACTGTTTTAGTGCAATTTACTTGAGTGACTTGTTTGATATTCAAAATTCAATTCAAATTCAAGTAGATAGATAGATAGATAGATAGATAGATAGATAGATAGATAGATAGATAGATAGATAGATAGATAGATAGATAGATAGATAGATAGATAGATAGATAGATAGATAGATAGATAGATAGATAGATAGATAGATAGATAGATAGATAGATAGATAGATAGATAGATAGATAGATAGATAGATAGATAGATAGATAGATAGATAGCAGACCAGACCAGAACAGAACAGAACAGAACAGAACAGACCAGAACAGACCAGACCAGAACAGAACAGAACAGAACAGAACAGAACAGAACAGAACAGAACAGAACAGAACAGAACAGAACAGAACAGAACAGAACAGTCCAAACAAGATTTCAGAATCTAGTTAATGGCAAAAGTAACCAGGCATATACACATCAGATGGTCATTTACACATTAATGAGCCTTAACCGTACCTTGTGAATCCAATGTTCCTTTTAGAAACAGCGGTAGAAAGTGAATCTGCTAAACCATCATCCTCTACTGCAGACCTGAATGGAGGTGAGCTTTGGGCCTACGCACTTTTTTTTAGAGTAAAATGTTTTTTAGAGCAATCTGTACTGTATTTTCTGAAGGTCTGTCTAAATGTTTGAGGTGATGTTGTCAGAGTGCTCCGGAGGTTCAGCGTGGATCTTCAGGTGTCACTGGGATCATTTTACTGTTGTACAGTCAAAGGTTGCTCTTATTTCTTTCTCTCACTTTTGTCTCTCTTTCACAGGTAGCATCGCCTGTAAATGAGCACAGCAGAACTTTTCATCTTTAACTGGATCCCTTTTCTCCTCTTTCAGGAAAATGATCCATCCCTATACAATTGAGAAGTGTCTGTTTTCAGTCACAGCTTTACTTGCATCCATCCATCCATCCATCCATCCATCCATCCATCCATCCATCCATCCATCCATCCATCCATCCATCCATCCATCCATCCATCCATCCATCCATCCATCCATCCATCCATCCAGCCGGGAATAGAACCACGAATTAAATTCAATTCAATTCAATTTTATTTATACAGCATCTATTACAACACAAGTTGTCTCTAGGCGCTTTCCAGAGACCCAGAACATGACCCCCGAGCAATTATTACATAAACAACAGCAGGTAAAAACTCCCATAGTGGATAAAAAAAAAATTAAGCCAAACTGTGGCAAGGAAAACTCCCCTTTAAGAGTGAAGAAACCTGGATCAGCATTTAACATTGTCAACGTTACGCATAATAGGAGGAATTACTTTAGCAGGTGTCTATCCGATAAAGCTATTACTAAATTTAGTGAGGCCATTGCTCTTCATCTTCTTACAGTGGAACATAGTGAAGCAGTTGAGGGCTCGGTTCTACCTCTGCAGATGTTGATTTCCTTGTCGGTAGCACTGCAGATGTGTTGCACTCAGCTTTAGATGTAGTTGCTCCTTTGAGAAAGAGGGTCTCTAACCGTAGGAGCTTAACTCCCTGGTTTAATTCCCATGTTCGTATGTTAAAACAGAAAGTGCGTAAAATGGAAAGAAAGTGGTACTCTAGTAGGTCTGTAGATATTTATTATGCATGGAAAGATAGTCATAGTATATAAAAAAGTGCTTCGCAAAGCTAGAACAGCCTATTATTCAGTATTAATAGAGGATAATAACAATAACCAACATTTTCTGTTCAGCACTGTAGCCAGGCTGACAAAGAGCCACAACTCTGTTGAGCCGTGCATCCCTGCAGCTCTCAGTAGTGAAGACTTTATGAGCTTCTTTAGCAATAAAATTGTCAGAATTAGAGAGGAAATCGGCCAGGCCCACCCGGCAGTGGCTGTGGGCATTTCTTCAACTTCAGCGACTCCCTTATGCTCTGACCCGACTCTAGACTGTTTTGTTCCTGTTGACCTCTCTGAGCTGACCTCAGTCGTCAATGGATCTAAATCATCCACGTCTCTGTTAGACCCCATCCCAACTCGACTACTTAAAAATGTTTCCTGTCTTATTGGACCGACAATACTGGAACAGATCAACTTGTCCCTAGTCTTGGGATATGTGCCACAGGCTTTAAAGTCGCAGTAATCAAACCATTACTTAAAACCCTCTCTTGACCCAGACATTTTAGCTAACTATAGACCGATTTCCAACCTTCCATTTATCTCTAAAATTCTGGAAAGGGTAGTTGCAAGCCAGCTGTGTGAGCATTTGTATAGAAATTATCTATTTGAAATTTTTCAGTAAGGGTTCAGAATGCATCATAGCACAGAAACAGAACTGGTTCCAGTCTTGAATGACCTTCTTATGGCCTCAGATGATGGGTTAGTGTCCATACTGGTTCTGCTGGACTTCAGCGCTGCTTTTGATACTATAGATCACAGCATTTTACTGCAGAGGCTAGAGTATGTTGTTGGGATTAAAGGGACAGCTCTAGATTGGTTTAAATCATATCTGTCTGATAGATTCCAGTTTGTTCATGTTCATGAGGTTTCTTCCGTACAGACGAGGTTCTGCTATGGTGTCCCGCAGGGTTCAGTGCTAGGGCCAATCTTGTTCAGTTTATACATGCAGCCCTTGGGAAGTATTATCCGGAACCATGGCATTAATTTTCATTGTTATGCTGATGATACGCAGCTGTATCTGTCTATGAAGCCAGATGAAACAGAACCATTAGACAAACTTCAGATGTGTCTTAAGGACATCAAGGACTGGATGTGCAGAAATTTTTTGCTAATAAAATTCTGATAAAACAGAGGTTGTTGTTTGTGGTCCCAAACAGCTTAGGAAGGGATTAGATGGTCTTGCGATGGCCTCCAGTAAAACTGTGCGAAACATTGGCATTATATTCGATCAGGATTTGTCATTTAAACAGCATATTAATCAGGTATGTAAAACTGCGTTTTTCCACCTCCGTAATAATACAAAGATTAGGAGCATCCTCTCGCAGAGTGATGCCGAAAAACTAATTCATGCGTTCGTATCTT
This sequence comes from Xenentodon cancila, assembly GCA_014839995.1. NCBI lineage: Eukaryota > Metazoa > Chordata > Actinopteri > Beloniformes > Belonidae > Xenentodon > Xenentodon cancila. The sequence goes on along the minus strand of CM026198.1, from coordinate 26,652,272 downwards.
CTACACTAGATTACTGTAACGTGTTGTTGGCTGGATGTCCAAGTAATTCTCTGAACAGCCTCCAGCTGATCCAAGACGCAGCAGCGCGAGTGCTGACAGGAATCGACAAGAGAGACCACGTCTCTCCAGTTTTAGCTTCCCTCCATTGGCTCCCCGTAAAATTTAGAATCCAATTCAAAATTTTATTACTGGCATATAAAGTCCAAAATGGCCTAGCGCCGCGATATTTGCAAGACCTGATAGTACCGTACGTTCCTAATAGAGCTCTCCGTTCTCAGGGTGCAGGTTTACTCGTAGTTCCTAGAAGATCCAAATGTAGATTTGGAGGACGGGCTTTCTGTTATCAGGCACCATCACTCTGGAACCAACTTCCAGTTTGGGTTAAGGAGGCTGTTACCACCTTTAAAACTAAACTTAAAACATTTCTGTTAAAGCATATAGTTAGTGTATATTTAGTACCTTAATTTGTCAGGGCCAGTAGTCAAAGCTGCAGCTACAGGACCAGATTAGAGCAGCTCATCTTAAACAGCTTCGGTGTAGATATGCTGTTATAGGCCTATGCTGCAGGGGGGCACCAACATGATCCACTGAGTGGTGCCCTTCACCTTCTCTGTTTCTCTTTGCCTCCTCTGTCTCTTCTTCACCTCAACCCTCATTTATTAACAGTATCCCATTAACTTAATTGTGGTCCATTGTTCTGGTAGTTTTTTGTGCTTGTCTGGCCCTTCTTTTCCTCTTCTTTGCATGTCCTGCGGACCAGAGCCTCAGGAGCTGCTTGCTGACCTGCAGTTCCACCTCTGACCATTCCAGTGTCTGCCTTCACCTGTCTGTATGGATGTCTGTTGGATACTTGCTGACATCCCGACCTGCAGTCCTCATCCCCTTGGATCACCGTCTATCCATATATCACCCATATACACAGAAGTCTAATTGGACTACCAAAGACAGTTACTAATGTATCCTATCTTGTACCTTTGACGGTGTGTCTATGTCTCTATTCTTTCTTATTTCTTGCTCTACCCGGCTGGCCTTCAGCAGGAGGGTCCCCCCTCATGAGCCAGGTCCTGCTCAAGGTTTCTTCCCTCTTAAAGGGGAGTTTTTCCTTGCCACTGTTTGGTTTAAGGTTTTTCTTCCACTAGGGAAGTTTTTACCTGCCGCTGTTTATGTAATAATTGCTCGGGGGTCATGTTCTGGGTCTCTGGAAAGATCCTGGAGACAACTTGTGTTGTAATAGACACTATATAAATAAAATTGAATTGAATTGAATTGAATTGAATTGAATTGAATTGAATTGAATTGAATTGAATTGAATTGAATTGAATTGAATTGAATTGAATTGAATTGAATTGAATTGAATCAGGACCTGGATCATAAAGGGGGACCTTTCTGACGAAGACCAGCCGGGTAGAACAGGAAGTAAAGAGAGAAGAGACAAAGACACACGTCAAAGGTACAAGACAGGATACAATAGTAAAATTATCCATTAGTAACAGAACTAAGTCTTGGATATATATGGGCGATATATGGGTAGTTGATGATCCACACCTTCTTGCTGTGAGGCAACAGAGCTAACCACTAATCCACCGTGCTGCCAAACATAAAATTGTGTTTTAAAAACATAAAATCATGTTTTACAAACATAAATTAATGTGTTGTGGACGACAAACCAGAAGAGGGTGCAGGTAGTGGACTGACCTGATCCCAGCAGAGAATGTGTTGAGAAACCAAAAATAGGACAGTGATGAGCCTGTACGGTTGCAAACTGGAGCTCCATGTAGAGTTGCTTCTTGCAGGATGCAGCATAATGACTGAAAACTATGGAGAGAAAATCGACTCAACATATCTGTGCGTGCGTAATATTTGATTTGTGCATGTGTAGCTTTGTGTACTTGTATGTATAAAACCTGATTTGTAAACCGTAAAGAACATCTTGTCCCCAAATTAATGACGTCACAGGGCTGCTGTAAACTCCATAAAGCCAACATTCTCTTCAGCACATTACTTACTTCTCAGAAGCCAAGGACAGAGCCAACAACTTTCTGAAACAGCTCAGACCCGTTTTGCATTAACTCCACTTTGCATTTACTCCACCTTGCATTGCAACATCACAGTATTTTTCTCAGAAATTGTAGAAGAAACTAAGTTTCAGCACCGTCTGTGAATTACTTTTTAACTGAGCAGCTTGTTCAGTAACGTTCAGTATCATGGACAGGTACAACATGGCCCACAACTATTTTGCAAGAGGAAATGTGCCACATGCAGGAAGATCCAATATCCGTCCACCTTTTCATCCAAATTTCCCGCCTCCAGTTGAAATGGAGTTTGATGAGGATGTTGATCAAGTTTTTGATCTCAATGTGGCCAGACCAGGCAATGGGGAAGTCCCTGAAGGAGTTGCTGTTGCGCACCAAAGACAACGGCTCGGACAGCGCATTCCCCGCTGGATTCCAGATCCTGACCATTTTTTCGCTGGAGGAGATGGCCTCCACATGGATCTTAATCAGAAACAACGCCATCCAGTTCGTCTTCCTGCATATCTGCAATTCCACCAGCCTCAAGCTCAAGTAGAGGCTATGTTGGAGTTTGATCAGGACGTCGATTTGATGTTGGATGTCGATGTTAACGACGACAACTCAGATGAAGAAGAGGTGGACATTGATGAGGAAATGTTGGAACATATTGAGAGAATCCCTGAAAATGATGAACCAGACCAAGTGGTCGCCGCTCCTCCTGATTCTGCTGAGCAACAACATGTGAACCAAATTCAGGAAATAGAAGATCCTCTTCCTGGGGGATCGGGAATGAGGCCAAGAGACGGGGATTCCTCTAGCTTCATCCTGATCGACAGTAAAAGTGACAGTGACATAGACTCCGAGGATGATTCTGGGGATGAGTCAGTGCCTGACAGATACTGGAAGAGGAAGAGAGAGGACGATGTAGACTGTGAAAGTCCGAGCAACAAGCGTTCACGCTGCTCGCAAGAAAATGATGAACAAGACCAAGTGGTTGCTGCTCCTCCTGCTTTTGCTGAACAACAAGACATGAACCACAGTCAAGAAATAGAAGATCCTCTTCCTGGTGGATCGGGAATGAATCCAAGAGAAATGGATTCTTCTAGCTTCATCAGGATCAACAGTAAAATTGACAGTGAGCTAGACTCAGAAGATGACTCCGAGGATGAGTCAGTGCCTGACAGATACTGGAAGAGGAAGAGAGAGGACGACGTAGACTGTGAAAGTCTGAGCAACAAGCGTTCACGCTGCTCGCGTGAATACTGTGACACCAGCAGTGACACTGACAGCAGTGGAGACGGCTGCTCTTCATCTTCTGCCTCCTCTCCTTCACCACATCAAGGATCTAGGAAAAGAGGAAGGGAGGACATAGACAAGGATGATGGGAGAAGCAGCAAACAGTTCAAACACTAGTGTGAAGAAGTTTGCTAACAGACAATTGGCTTCATCAGCAAGAAACTGGAGAAAACTGGTGCAGTCACGACTTCCAAACATGCTGAAGCCACTGGAACCAGGAATGTGATGTGGAAGAAGAAAAGAAGGCTGCTTGGAGATCCGTGCTGCTGTGGCTCTGCACTATGTTGGATTTTATTCTTTCTTTTGCTTTATTCTCAATAAAAAAAAGCAACAAAAAAAAAGCTTAATCTCTGCTTTCTGAGTTTAATAGGATTCACCTATTTTTGTACTTGTTTTCACCTTTTGTTAGTACTTGTATTTAAGTTCTGTGTACATAGTGCTACCTTTTGTATAATGTTTTTTTTATACTTTGTATTTTTAATATAGCGTATTATCCTCTAAACTGGTGGTTCTGAGAGAGCTCTGCACAAGAATTCAAAAGGTGTCTGGACTGTTGGTTTACACACAAATGGCAAATTAAAACCTTTAACCTTGAAAACAATAAAAAAGGAATGGGAGGTCACTTAAGTTCATATGCGGGTGAGTTCATAAGGCAGGTGAGCCAATACTTTTGGCCATATGGTGTATATAAAACATAAAATTATGTTTTAAAAAACATAAAATCATGTTTTAAAAACACAAATTCATGTTCTGCAAACATAGACACAAGAAGAAAGTAGAGAATCTGCAAAATAAAAAAGAAGACATTAATATGTGTCCGTGTCCACATAAAACCTCTCAACTGTCACACAGCTGGGTCCTGCAGCTGTCAATAAGAGCAGCACATGAAGTGACAGTGAGAGGAAAATACAGCAGCATGGAGCAAACAGTGTCTGTGTGTGGCAGCAGAAATGGTGCTGGTGGTACCTTGGTACTTGTAGTACTTGGTACAAGACCCCGCCGTGTCATCCACATGTGCATGCAGATCCACATGTCCACGTAGAGACCAGGTCTGCACAGGATGGACGTGGGACGCCACGGACTCTGAGCACCAGAAACGTATAAAACCCAGAGTGAATATTGAAGCATAACAACTATTTCAGCTTGTTCAGGGGTCATTTACAGCAGGTTTGTACTATTTCCAACACTACTTAGAAATGACTCGTAAATAAATATATGAGCACTTAAGTGTTTCATTCCCCCCAAGTCTTCGTACTTTAAAAGAGGTGGACAAAATAGCAGCACGACCGCTGAACAAAGAAAAGCTGTCCTGTCAATCAAGAGTCACGGAGGTGTTTCACAGGAGCCACACTGGACCACGCGCTGTGTCTGGTCACCGTGTCAACAGGCAGACGCTCACGCAAGCGTTTCCCGCCAGTGGCGCTGCTGACCGGCGCAGTTCCCGCCGTTACGGTAAAGACAGCGGTATATTTATACTGTCATTTAACTCACTTCTTCACCAGCGACAACAAATGTTTGGATGTGATTTGCTGGACACGCTGGAGGGTCCGGAGAGGCGAGTAGTAACACATCAATTCAATTTTTAATAACACGAACGAAAGACACGATACGGTGTCTAATGCCAATGTTCGGTGCATTGAATAATAATTTACTTAGTCAAGTTCCAGCTCTTTGCCTTATTTGTAAGTGAACTGTGGTTAAGTTGAATAGTCAACTGAACTAATTAGATAAAAAACTCAAAAGACTAAGCAGTCAACATTAACAACGTTGTGAGTTAGTGAAATACATCCCCCATGCAGCATTGCGGTAAGAAACATCCAATCACAGGCCAGCCTGATGTCACGTGCTCCGATGCTGTGTCAAAGAAAAAATAAAAACACACGTGCAAACTCGCCCCTCTTATTGACAGTTGCAGGACCCCACAATCTTTGTGAAAAACAAAAGCTGCTTGTCCACTGGTATTGCTTCTATCAACTAGTTTCACATCCTTTGTGTACAACTGAGACGAAATCTATAATCTATATTTAGTTGTAAACATGAAGCTTTAGAAAACAAAGGTGTGGTTTTGTCGGACTTAGGTTAGTAAGTTACTATAGGTTACTATTTAAAAAAATAGAGTGGTGTCATCAGCCGTTAGTTGATTTCCTGACACTTCCAAGCCTCCCGAAACAGTTTTTATTAGTATAGACTTGTACTGACAAAACAATGAAAGTTAAACCAAACCGAAAAATGACATTATTTTTTTATAAAAATTCTGCTTTTACAAAATATTTTTAATTTTTGGACCAGTGAAAAGTAAGTGAAATGGTCCTATTTACAATTTTCTACAAATAGATTAAAGGCTTCACAAATACAAGCTGTGTTGAAGATGTTGTTTAGTGTCTAAAAGGGAACTTACTCCTGGTTTGAGCAGTCCAAGTATCGTGGGTTCTGACCTGGACCTGGTCTAAGGCCTCTTTGCTCTAAACTGCAGAGGAATGGTCCTTCAGTCTGGGTCAGAGACTGACCTCAGCGTCCTGTTAACCTGCCACTTGAGGTCTTCTGCTTCTTTTCAAGTGTGAAAATGAAACTCACCAAAATACATGTAATACAGTGATGCAGTTGAGCATTTAAGTGCCTCTTTTCAACACTGTTACACATCTTGCAATTACCTTCCTGTCGTCAGTCTGAAGCTGAAATAAAATATGCCTTAATCTACAGCAAGTGAGGTACTAATTGCATTTGCAGGCATCTTGGACTTTGCTCTTACTTATAACTATACTTGCGCTGTAAAGGCCTCGTTCAGATGTCCAATCACATGTTGGGCTTCCTGAACTGTGACGTCTGGCAGAGCGGCCGTCGTCCAGGACAGTCCACTTCACAGCTCCAGTGTCTTATGTGGCTTATGTGCAGTGTATTTTTAAAAGCATCGGTTTTATTCAAGGGAGTGAGTTTAGAGAAGTTGTAGATGTTTGAGTATCTTAACTTGGGCTCTATGTATTTACAGATTTTGGCGGTGAGACTGTGATGGGACAATGTACATGTCCAAAAAAAAAGAAAAAGAAAAAAGAAAAAAGTATTAATTCTAAAATGAAAAACAGCACAACAACACTGACCGTCCTCCTCACAACACTGATTCAACATCAGAGTGTCTGTGTCAGATCCTTCAGACCGCTGCAGGAGATCCTTCAGACCGCTGCAGGAGATGTGTGAGTGTATGAGTGTGTGTGAGTGTGTGTGTGTGTGTGTGTGTGTGTGTGTGTGAGTGTTTCCTCGCCAGCTAGAGGCCGTCCTCATCAGCTGGAGGCCGTCCTTGCCAGCTAGAGGCCGTCCTCCAGTTAGCCCAGTAGGCAGCCGTCAGCCGCTGCAAAGGTTGCTGCTTCTTGACCAGCCTTCATCCTCGGACCGATCCGGGCCAGCAGACCGCCGGTCCGTTTGTACAGCACACTAAAACACATAAGTACATAAGTACCGACGTGCTCTGTTGGAGCGACGTAGCTGGAGGGACGACAGCTGTCACTAAAGCAGCTGCTTCATATCATCTTTGTAGAAGTTAACGTCCAGCTGTGATGGGCGTAAACTCTTGACATCTTGACCAGACAGTCAAGATGTTGGACGGTGGAACTTGGAGGTCAGTTAGATCCAGAACCTGAAAAACCCTGAAAAATGACTGCGTCATCAGGAAGCTTTTTCGACATGGTGGACTGAGAGACGCCGCCGTCAGAGGAGGAAGTGACCGTAACCTTCCCCGGTCCTCGAGCAGACATCAACCGCAGAGCTCCGCCTCACACACTCATGTGTGCTCGTGTGACGGACCAGAACCAGAGGGCAGGTCCAGTATGGTCTCCTCAGTCACAGTTCATGGCTGCTTCTCTGCAGCCCTCTGGAACCTGCTTATCTTCTGTTGAGGTCTTCATGTGCTCCTTTGTGCTGCTTTAACATCCTTCATGTGTTCTGGTTTCACTCGGTTTGTGTCGATAAACGCGTCTAGATCAGGTTCTCATGAACAGGAGAGTCTACATAAGTCTCCTCTCTCCCCTCAGAGAAGTACAGCGAGCTCTACTGCCTGTCCTTCAACCCCAACGTGAACAAAGAGGAGCGAGAGGAGTCCTGGAACTTCATCAACCTCACGGCGGACTACAGGATGATGGGGGTTCCCAACAACCTGTGGGTCACTACAGCAGCCAACAGCGAGTACCGGGTGAGTGTGGCTGTGCACGGACGACGGGCCAGAGAGAGGAGGTTACTGCTGGTAAGAAGGGCGGAATGAGCCTTTGGCAGAGCCGAGCGTCGGCAGCCGCCCTCCGGCGTGCAGCTGACACCAGGACCACGCCTCTTCAGCTCTGTGTGGCTCAGATCAGGTTTTAAGTTTGACAAGGACTTTCATGTATACCGCCATGTGAAACTAAAGTACGCTTTATTTAACTCTCAGGATCCGGATACAATAATTAGATTCATAATTTCTGGTCCTTAACAGGTCTTAAACTGAAGAAACCTCAGATTAACGTGTGACATATTGAACAAGTTGTTATTTAACTAAAACAAAAAGCTGTGGGTGGAAAAACTGGGTATGTTCCATGATTCAACATCCCACCTTCAGCAGAGGAACAATCAGTAGATGTTTCCTTCAGCAGAGGAACAATCAGTAGATGTTTCCTTCAGCAGAGGAACCCTCAGTAGATGTTTCCTTCAGCAGAGGAACCCTCAGTAGATGTTTCCTTCAGCAGCAGGAACCATCAGTAGATGTTTCCTTCAGCAGCAGGAACCATCAGTAGATGTTTCCTTCAGCAGCAGAGGAACTATCAGTAGATGTTTCCTTCAGCAGCAGGAACCATCAGTAGATGTTTCCTTCAGCAGCAGGAACCATCGGTAGATGTTTCCTTCAGCAGCAGGAACCATCGGTAGATGTATCCCTCAGCAGCAGGAACCATCGATATGTTTTTCCTTCAGCAGCAGGATCCATCGGTAGATGTTTCCTTCAGCAGCAAAAACCATCGGTAGGTGTTTCCTTCAGCAGCAGGAACCATCGGTGGATGTTTCTTTCAGCAGCAGGAACCATCAGTACATGTTTTCTTCAGCAGCAGGATCCATCGCTAGATGTTTCCTTCAGCAGCAGGAACCATCGGTAGGTGTTTCCTTCAGCAGCAGGAACCATCACTAGATGTTTCCTTCAGCAGCAGGAACCATCGCTAGATGTTTCCTTCAGCAGCAGGAACCATCAGTAGGTGTTTCCTTCAGCAGCAGGAACCATCAGTAGGTGTTTCCTTCAGCAGCAGGATCCATCAGTAGGTGTTTCCTTCAGCAGCAGCAACCATCGCTAGATGTTTCCTGTCTTCATTAGTGTCTCTTGGTTGTGGAGGAGTTCTGGTTGTTCTTCTTGCCAATGTTTCTTCAGTTTATTGAGGTTTTTGGACGTTCACTTCTTCCCACCACAGCACCTAAATCAGGTTAAGGTCTCTTGTAATTAGGGGTGAGAGTCGTTAGGGTTTTATTAATACCAGGCCTGATACACGTCTGAGAATTTGGAACAAAAGCTGAAGGAGTGAAGAGTCTTTACGTTTCCCTTTTAAGAAAAGTCATTTTATTACTTTATGAGTGTCAGATGCCGACAGAATAGATGAACCGGAGAAAAGTGAAGTTTCTCTGCTGACGACCACGAATGTGATCAGGGTGTAACTGAGAATTCTGGTGTCTCTCTTTAGTCGTCTTTGGCCAAAAAACAGTTTTTATTTAGGAAAATCTTCATGTTAACTAAATTTACTGTCCTCACAGAGTGAAATGATTTGATGCACAACTCGCGCTGTCTTGGACACTGTTTTTAGATGTTTTTATTTATCACCACTGTAAGATGTTCAAACCGGTAACACGAGCACATGCACGTCCAAACACACGTCCACACACACGTCCACACACACGTCCACACAAACAGGGACTTGCTGATGTTCAGCACAGCCAACAGTCCGATGTGTGTGTCCAGCTGAACGCCATGGCAAACCGGGCAGCAGGGAAAGGCTATGAGAACGAAGACCACTACACCAACATCAACCTGCAGTTCATCAGCATCGAGAACATTCACGTGATGAGGAGCAGCCAGCAGAAGATCATCGACGGTCGGTACACTGGAGTGTGTGTGTGTGTGTGTGTGTGTGTGTGTGTGTGTGTGTGTGTGTGTGTGTGTGTGTGTGTGTGTGTGTGTGTGTCAGGACCTCTGTGCATTTTATCACTCTGACATCTCTCTCGTGCTTCATGCAGTAGATGAGATGCGTTCCCCGTCCATGACCGACTTCCTGTGGGGTCTGGAGAACTCTGGGTGGCTCAAACACATCAAAGCCATTATGGATGCCGGGGTCTTCATAGCCAGGGTGTGTCCACGTTCGCAGACACACACACACACTCACACAGTCACACAGGAAACACAGACCTGTGCTTCCTGTGTGCACAGGAAGAGTTAGAAAGAGTTATTTCAAAAATCTTCAGTTTATTATATATTTAGATGTACAGTGTCAGCCTTTCACATCACACCACTTTACATTTGTAACTTTAACTGGCCAGTGATGGAGATGCTCCCTGACGAGGAGACGAGGAGTGACAAGGACACTGAGACAAACGCAGACATCACAGACGAGGAGACAAAAACACTGAGACAAACCCAGACATCACAGACGAGGAGACAAGAACACTGAGACAAACCCAGACATCACAGACGAGGAGACGAGGAGTGACAAGCACACTGAGACAAACCCAGACATCACGGACGAGGAGACAAGAACACTGAGACAAACCCAGACATCACAGACGAGGAGACGAGGACACTGAGACAAACCCAGACATCACAGACGAGGAGACGAGGACACTGAGATAAACCCAGACATCACGGACGAGGAGACGAGGACACTGAGACAAACCCAGACATCACAGACGAGGAGACAAGGACACTGAGACAAACCCAGACATCACAGACGAGGAGACGAGGACACTGAGACAAACCCAGACATCACAGACGAGGAGACGTCATGTGTCATTAGTGAATGCGTTTCAGTTTGTTAGTGTTGACGACGGTTTCCATGGTGATGATGATGATGATGATGATGGTGGTGATGATGAGGATGATGTGTCAGTTCATTAATGTTGTTTCTGCAGAGGATCGCAGCTTTGACGACGAAGCCAGTCATGTGGGAGAAGATCAACATTCCGAAGAGTAGGACTAACCAGCTGCGGCAAAGACGTGGTGGGCCGGACCCACCCACCACCTACACAGAACCAATCAGCAAACCTGTTAGCGCAATGTCTCATGGACCGGCCAGTCAGAACTCTCAGAGCCTGGACTCCGCCCCCCTCTCGCCGCTGGCGCTGCAGCTCCAGAGTCTGGACCTCGAGGAGCTCTCCGCCTGCAGCGACCTGGAGTCGGGCGTAGCCGACCTCAGCAGCCGCTCATCCAGCGGTGGCGATGACGGCAAGGGCCCGGAGCTTGAATGAGGCGGTCTGTGGCGCCAAACTGGAAGAAAGGGAACCTGGAAGTTTTTACCAACTCTGAGGCAAAGACGGCGCTGCCGTGAGTCCGACGGGCATCACGCCGAGGGAGAACGAATTTAATTATCTGTTGCACAAGACAGGCTGCTTTTTTGTAAGTGGACGTTGTTTTTAGATGTTTTTATTTATCACCACTGTAAGATGTTCAAACCGGACGGCCCAGACTCGGAGCGGCGCTCCGGACTTCAACCGGATCGAGCTGGAGCATCACGGGAGCTGTTTCTGTGTACCTCCGGTCTTTCCTGGTAGGAGATGAGTTCTGGTTCTGACAGGAACCACGGGAACCGCCCCAAAATCTGTAAATCTGAAGTTCTGCTGTTTCTCTCTCATGCGGCCATCAGTCAAACGCAGACATGAGGGAACGTTGTTTCTGTTTCCATAGTTACAGCAGCGCCGGACCCAAATGTTTCTGGAGTTTTATCCTTACAGGACGTAAATAAGTTACTGTTACCAAAATAAAAGGTGAAATTAATGAGCTTTAAAAAGAGCTGAGATGCTTCCTTACCAGAAGTCGACAGCTGCTCACTATGAAATGTAAATATTTGAAGTAATTAGGGAAATAAACATGAATAAGATTAATGAGAAATGAAATCGGAAAGCAGAAATCAAACCAACCAGCTGCCAGTATGATGTACATCACCACTAGGTGGCAGCGTAGGTTCCTTTGTGCAGCCTTTGGGCTGAGGGAGGTCCGGGCTGTTATTGTGCTGACTTGTTGTTTATTGTAAGCTTTGTGTTATTAGTGTTCAATTATTGTCTGTGGTCCAATGAAACTAATCACTTTTTAAACTGATAATAATATTTAAATATCCAGTCCTGATGAAATCATGATGCTTCCCTTTGTTTTGTTTAATACCTTTGGTTTTCTTTCATAAGTGTTTATTTAAGTTGACTGTATCTGTGCATGAAATGTCGTTTTTAAACGGTTTTATTTCTCTGTATGGAAAGAAAAAAGACACAAAAACACAAGCAAAACCCGTCAGGCAAGTGTGGACCGGCCGGCCGACTTCTAACTCGCATCCCCTCCGAAAATGCTTCATCTCATCCCGACCTACAAGCAGAAGTTACAAACTTCCAGGCCTGTGGTCGGACTGACGAGTCCAAACCGGAGTTACAGGCCCGCTTTGACGCCACCGACTGGAGCGTTTCTGAAGCTGCAGCCACGGACCTCGTGACCATACTGACACTGTGACATCTAACGTCAGTTTTTGTGAGGACGTGTCTGCAGACCAGGGCTGTGTCGTGGAAAACCATCTCCAAACCTCTGTAGAAGCACATTTGAACCACTCAAGGTGACGCAATACCTGAATAGGACTGAAATAATATAACAGCACTCTTAAATAAAGACCTGGCAACATGGCTCCAAGTAGTGAATTATTTAATTATCTTATGCGTGCAGTAAATATCTATATCATATATCATATAGTATCTTATGCATCCGGTTCAGCTAACAAGCTGGACGCCCCGGAGGTGGTCCCGGAGGAGGTCCCGGATGAGGTCCTGTAGGAGGTCCCGTAAGAGGTCCTGGAGGAGGTCCTGGAAGATCTCCCTCTGAAGCTTATTGATCCAAAAATGATTTGATCCTCAACCAGGACGGTGGAGCTTCTTATCGAAGGTTGACCGCTTCTGAATCACCTGGTGAAGTCAGCCATGGTCCAGTACAACTGCCTTTTTATTCTGTTTAGTCTGGTTCTGTTTCTTAGAGAGGAACTACAGTGATGTTCCGTCATCAAATAAATGTTGTTTGCTTTGTAAAAAAATAAATACAAAATAATCAAATTGTAGAGAGTCTGAGATTTAGGCAAATAAAAACACTGAAATCTGACTTTGTTCTGACATTATTTATTTATTGAAGACAAACCAAGTAAGAAAGAATCAAGTTGGCAGTACCAGGTCTGTCCTTACTGCCTCCATCAGATATAAGAGGACAGCAAACGTCTTGGAAGTTCAGGAAACTGCTGTTTCTACCCTGACCACTAGGGGCTGCAATGATGACACAATAAACATTTTAATTTGAAGTAAATATTCATTTTATGATAATACCAGCAGACCGCTGGGACTGGCTGCCAGTTGGTCTGGGAGGGTTTGAGGACAAAGCTTAGTGAAGCAGCAGGCGGCGGCAGCCGTCCTCACAGACGAAGGCTGCTGCCTGGTGGACGCCAGCTGCTCTGGACCATCAGCTTCTACCTCTGGCAGCAGCTGGATGCTGTGACGGAGGTTTGTCCAGTTCTGACGCAGTTCTGTGGTTTAAAACGTTTATCACGGCCTGTCTTGGTTGAAAGCCCACTCACCACGACAAGGTGCAGGCCAGGAGTGGGAACACAGGAAAAAAATAAAATAAAATAAAAAAAAAAAAAAAAAAAAAAAAAAATAATATATATATATATATATATATATATATATATATATATATATATATATATATATATATATATATATATATATATATATATATATATATATATATATATATATATATATATATATATATATATATATATATATATATATATACACACATACATACACACACACACACACACGTGTGTGTGTGTGCATTTTAACGTTGCAACAAAGGTTTTTTTTTGTTGTTTTTTTTTCTGGATCAACATTTACACAATAACACCTACAATCCAGTCGGAATCGAACAAATGGGATTTTTTTTTTTTTCTGAGGCAGGAAACCGGAGCACCCGGAGAAAACCTCAAGAAACTGATCTTTAGAGACACATCCACAGGGGCACCGACACGTCAAAGTTCAGGTTAAAAACATACAGGAAGATCATCTGGATGGCCACGAGCCAACGACGCTCTTCTTGTAGATGTTAAAACCATCAGGACCCTAAGTGAACATCTTCGCAATGGCTGAAAAACACCTGGGAACGATATTCTTCTTCTTTTGGACGTTGAGCTTCCCTCTTAGAAAGCTCATGACAGCCTTATCAAAAGCTCGGTTCTGTGGTGACATTGCTGCCAGCAGCAGGCTTTCGGACGATCCGAACGTCTTCAGAAGGCTCCTCACCATGTTCTTGGTGACGTCCTTGATGTTGGCTTCAGTCCTCAGGAGATCACAGTCACAAGCATCCAGTTCAGCAGCCACCAGGTCTGTCAGACGGTTCCAGATGGTATCCAGGTCTTCTCCTCGTATGTGGCTCTTGTTCTTATTGGTCATCTTTGTGACGAGCCGCAGAAGTAGAGCAGTGGAGATCTGGTTGGTGAGACTCACGAACGCAGAGCTGCTACTGTCCAAGGAATCCGGTCCTTTACCCTTCCTCCTCTTCTTCTCCACGACTTTAGGAGTACCGGTACAACGTGAGGCGTATTTTGTTGCGGGCCTCTGCTTCTTTAACGCGTTGACCGAATGTACCAGCGTCTTACACGTCTGCTGGATGTAAAAGTTGTCTTCGGACGGAAACCTCTGGTTCAGCTGGAGCACCGTCTCCTGCAGCTTTGCCACAACGTCCCCGAGTTCCTCCAGAGAGTCCTTCTCCTGAGCTTCGTGCTCGTGACTCTTCACGTTCACGCACGTCTGTTGGACGCTCTTCCCGTGCGTCGCCCTCGTTTCTCCACACGTACAATAGAGCTGCGTCCCCGCACTGGAGCTCTGTGGGACACACGTTGCTCGGACACAGTCACGTCCACAACACAGAGGAGCTTTTCCGTCCGAGGCGTCAGAGCGCCGACCGGCAGAAACGATGCGGACACATCTTTTGGACACCTGGGCGTCTCCATGCTGCTGGTTCTCCTCACGTTCTTCAACGTGAACCTTTGAATTTCGTACTCCCATTTCTGAGTTTTGTTGAGATTGTTGCGAAGGTTTTAAACCCAACCGCTTTGAATCGCTGAACTTGCAATCTGTGCGCGAGCGTTCCTCCACTTCTGTTTATAAACGTTTCTAAGTCGTATTGCTGACGTCAATCTGCGTCATCACGTCCAGTGGCTTGTTACTAAGGTGATGGAAATGGAACGACGTTCCGCTCTTCTACTTCCTGACCCCGCCCACTATCGGTGATTTGTGGTCTGATTGGTCACGTCTGCGCACGTGACTGATAGGTCAGAAATATGACAATAAATGCACAAGCATTAATAAATATCCAGTAACAATGACAATTCAACATTATTAGATAAACTAATAAACTAGGAGCATTTTTTTGCTGGAGGTCATCAGGTCATTTTGTCAGAATCAACATTTCAGTTCAGTTTCAGCTCAATTCATTCAAACAACATTTACTGTGACTTTATTTGAATTCCTATAAAGATTCTTTACAGAGGATTCTAGCTTTGTGATGGAAGGATCAGAAGTCTGGAGGATCTCCTGCAGCGGTCCAAAGGATCTCCTGCAGCAGTCTGAAGGATCTCTTGCAGCGGTCTGAAGGATCTCCTGCATTTATACTTTTTTACATTTATGGTAAAACGCCTCCTTGAGGCGTTTGAACCTGTAAGAAGATTCAAACTCCTCCTCCCAAGTTCCTCTGAAAAAGCGTTGGACTGTAATTCTGTATGGTTAAGAGGGAAACACTGCAGAGCAGTTTAGGTGTTGAACAAGACACACACATGCAGAGGTGTGACTGTTGACTTGTTTTACTTGTCTGAAGATGGACATGCTCGTAGAGGCCGTCATATTGAAAAGTGAACAAATATTGTACCTCATCTTCTTTTGGACATGTACATTGTCCCATCACAGTCTCACCGCCAAAATCTGTGAATACATAGAGCCCAATTTAAGATACTCAAACATCTACAACTTCTCTAAACTCACTCCCTTGTATAAAACCGATGCTTTTAAAAATACACTGCACATAAGCCACATAAGACACTGGAGCTATGAAGTGGACTGTCCTGGACGACGGCCGCTCTGCCAGACGTCACAGTTCAGGGAAGCCCAACATGTGATTGGACATCTGAACGAGGCCTTTACAGCGCAAGTATAGTTATATGTAAGAGCAAAGTCCAAGATGCCTGCAAATGCAATTAGTACCTCACTTGCTGTATATTAAGGCGTATTGTATTTCAGCTTCAGACTGACGACAGGAAGGTAATTGCAAGATGTGTAACAGTGTTGAAAAGAGGCACTTAAATGCTCAACTGCATCACTGTATTACATGTATTTTGGTGAGTTTCATTTTCACACTTGAAAAGAAGCAGAAGACCTCAAGTGGCAGGTTAACAGGACGCTGAGGTCAGTCTCTGACCCAGACTGAAGGACCATTCCTCTGCATTTTAGAGCAAAGAGGCCTTAGACCAGGTCCAGGTCAGAACCCACGATACTTGGACTGCTCAAACCTGGAGTAAGTTCTCTTTTAGACACTAAACAACATCTTCAACTCAGCTTGTGATTTGTGAAGCCTTTAATCTATTTGTAGAAAATTGTAAATAGGACCATTTCACTCACTTTCTACTGGTCCAAATATTGAAAATATTTTGTAAAAGCAGAATTTTTATAAAAAATAATGTCATTTTTCGGTTTGGTTTAACCTTCAGTGTTTTGTCAGTACCAGTCTATACTAATAAAAACTGGTTCGGGAGGCTTGGAAGTGTCAGGGAGTCAACTAACGGCTGATGACACCACTCTATTTTTTTAAATAGTAACCTATAGTAACTTACTAACCTAAGTCCTACAAACCACACATTTGTTTTCTAAAGCTTCATGTTTACAACTAAATATAGATTATAGATTTCGTCTCAGTTGTACACAAAGGATGTGAAACAAGTTGATAGAAGCCATACCAGTGGACAAACAGCTTTTGTTTTTCACAAAGATTGTGGGGTCCTGCAGCTGTCAATAAGAGGGGCGAGTTTGCACGTGTGTTTTTATTTTTTCTTTGACACAGCATCGGAGCACGTGACATCAGGCTGGCCTGTGATTGGATGTTTCTTACCGCAATGCTGCATGGGGGATGTATTTCACTAACTCACAACGTTGTTAATGTTGACTGCTTAGTCTTTTGAGTTTTTTATCTAATTAGTTCAGTTGACTATTCAACTTAACCACAGTTCACTAACAAATAAGGCAAAGAGCTGGAACTTGACTAAAACTGGATGTAAGTACCTAAAGCCACCTGTCAGACTCTTGTCAATTCGTAAAATCAGTTACCGATCTGTTTGCTTCGTCTCAAAGGAGAAACAAGTTGTTTCAGCACCAACTTAAACAATAAAACAGCTACTTAATTCGCTAACTCGTTAGTAAATTGATATTCAGTGCAACGAACATTGGCATTAGACACCGTATCGTGTCTTTCGTTCGTGTTATTAACAATTGAATTGATGTTACTACTCGCCTCTCCGGACCCTCCAGCGTGTCCAGCAAATCACATCCAAACATTTGTTGTCGCTGGTCAAGAAGTGAGTTAAATGACAGTATAAATATACCGCTGTCTTTACCGTACTTTACCGCGGGAACTGCGCCGGTCAGCAGCGCCACTGGCGGGAAGCTCGTGCGTGAGGGTCCGACTGTTGCCATGGTGACCAGACACAGCGCGTGGTCCAGTGTGGCTCCTGTGAAACACCTCCGTGACTCTTGATTGACATGACAGCTTTTCTTTGTTCAGCGGTCGTGCTGCTATTTTGTCCACCTCTTTTGAAGTAGGAAGACTTGGGGGGAATGAAACACTTAACTGCTCATATATTTATTTACGAGTCATTTCTAAGTAGCGTTGGAAATAGTACAAACCTGCTGTAAATGACCCCTGAACAAGCTGAAATAGTTGTTATGCTTCAATATTCACTCTGGGTTTTATATGTTTCTGGTGCTCAGAGTCCGTGGCGTCCCACGTCCATCCTGTGCAGACCTGGTCTCTATGTGGACATGTGGATCTGCAGTCACATGTGGATGACACGGCGGGGTCTTGTACCAAGTACTACAAGTACCAAGGTACCACCAGCACCATCTCTGCTGCCACACACAGACACTGTTTGCTCCATGCTGCTGTATTTTCCTCTCACTGTCACTTCATGTGCTGCTGTTATTGACAGCTGCAGGACCCAGCTGTGTGACAGTTGAGAGGTTTTATGTGGACACGGACACATATTAATGTCTTCTTTTTTATTTTGCAGCTCCTCTACTTTCTTCTTGCGTCTACGTTTGCAGAACATGAATTAATTTTTTTTAAAACATGAATTTATGTTTTTAAAACAAGATTTTATGTTTGTAAAACATGATTTTTTGTTTGTAAAACATGATTTTTTGTTTCAAGAACATTCATTTATATTTGTTATACATGATATCATGTTTTTAAAACATAATTTTATGTTTCAAGGACATGAATATATGTTTGTAAAACATTAACTTATGTTTTTTTTAATTTTATGTTTGTAAAACATAATTTTATCTTTTTAAAATATGGTTTTATGTTTCAAGAACATCAATTTATGTTAGTAAAACCTGAACTTGTGTTTTTAAAACACAATTTTATTTTTTAAAACTTGATTTATAGAAATGTAAAAATCATGTTTTAAAAACGTAAAATCATGTTTTACAAACATAAAATCATGTTTTACAAACATAAATTAATATGTTGTGGACGACAAACCAGAAGAGGGTGCAGGTAGTGGACTGACCTGATCCCAGCAGAGAATGTGTTGAGAAACCAAAAATAGGACAGTGATGAGCCTGTACGGTTGCAAACTGGAGCTCCATGTAGAGTTGCTTCTTGCAGGATGCAGCATAATGACTGAAAACTATGGAGAGAAAATCGACTCAACATATCTGTGCGTGCGTAATATTTGATTTGTGCATGTGTAGCTTTGTGTACTTGTATGTGTAAAACCTGATTTGTAAACCGTAAAGAACATTTTGTCCCCATCTTAACCGAAGCATCGTGAGAGACCCCACCCACCCGTCACACAGCCTCTTCAGTCTGCTGTCGTCAGGGAGGAGGCTGCGGACCCTCCGGGCCAGAACCAGCCGACTGAAGAACAGCTTCATCCACCGTCAGGAAGCTGAACACTCTCCCTGCTCTTCCTCCGTTGGACTTCATACTAGTAGCTCCACTCAAGCAGCTGACAAATGTCAACTAAATACCTGATGTGAATTCAACATCTCCTGCAGATGTGCAGATGTTTTGGCAGTTTGCTGGTCCAGGGCATTCTGGTGTCCATTAATGCAATTCCAAGAAGTGCAAACATAAGCAGTGGTCTTAGAGAAGCTCTTATTTCTCTTCTTTTGTAAAGTCATCCAAACTTTGTGTAGTTCAACATTCTTCAGGGAAACAGAATATTCATGTGGATGATCTAGTAAATTTAGCCCCACATCAAATCACACTGTAATCAGACAAATACAAGTAGTGCAAACCTTGTAGGGCTGTCTGAGCATGTTACATGTTAAAGTGTGTGAGATCATGATTAGAAGATTTTTTCAATTTCAATTTTATTTATATAGTGTCTATTGAGGTGGGACTGCAGGTCAGCAAGCAGCTCCTGAGGATCTGGTCTGCAGGACATGTACAGAAGAGAAAAAGAGGGGCCACACAAGCACAACAAACTACAAGAACAATGGTCCACAATTATCCTTATGGGATACTGTTAATGAAACTGACATTAAATTAACTTTTGCATTGCACTCTGAAAGTGAAGCGTTTGTTGTTCTGAAAACCACAGGCAGTACGACACCATAACAGGAACCCTGTACTGAGTCCATGAACGCCACTTCTCAGTCGGGTTCTTCCTCTTTTTCCTCATAGCAGCAATTGATTTATCTGACAAAACAAATAAAACAAAATTGTAATAGTTAGCAAAGTAGTTATAAACATAAAAATTATAGTGTATCAGGCACACTTCTTATTCAAGGTAGATGGATGCAAAGTGAAAGCAGGTCCTTAAGGTCAAGAGGTCCTTACTGAGTCTTTTACCACTGCATTGACTTTTGTACGTACGTAAACATTGTAGTCCATCAGAGGCTGTTTTTCTCAAAGAAATTGAAAGGGCTCAGTGTTGAGAGACCACTTCTTAAAGCAGTTTATTTTAAATTAAAAAAAATCTTTTATTGCTTTTTGTTTGGTAACAAAAGCATGACATGAGGTCAGAGTTTTACAGAAGAAAAAGCCATCATGACAGACATTAATCAGACACTTCACTCAGAGCTCCACCTCCCGGCTTCAGGCTGGAGATGGACGTTTTTCAGGTTGCAATATCGTATCTGGAATAATGTCATAGGAACATATGAAACTATTTATTACATAATTAATTAACATAACTGTGTGTGTATTTGTGCTGTACTTTTACCAAAAGACTGCAAAAGGACATATTCAAATTAAAAAGAGAAATCAATATTTATGTGGTGTACTTTATGTTGAGCAGAACAGAGACTGAGATGTTTTACAATTTAAAACGATGCACACATTTCTTTAGACACCAATATGTATGTTTTTGTTGTTTGATCCTGTGTTTGATGTTTCAAGCATTCAAATGTAGGAAATGAGAGAAACTGGTATATTTATACATCACTCCTTTGAGGAGAAGAAAAAACTCACTTCATTTTACTAATTAGTCATTATGAAATAAACCTTAAACCTTCAACAGCCATCGCATACAAACTGGAAACTTGCACAACAGGAAAAAGCATTTTCTTGGAGATAAATAAATAAATGTCTTTCTTCAAAATATATGAATAAGTACTGCTCACTTTAATAACACATAGCATGTTTATGACAGTTTGCACTGAAAACAGTCAACAAGTGGACTTTGTTGCAGTTTAACTTGGTATTTTGATATAAAACATATAACTGAAAGATTTTTAATGTCCCTGGGTAACCCAGGTAACATTGGAGCCTCTGGTTGCCCCGTTGTCCCTGGTTTCAAGGTTACGATCTGGGATACACCTTAAAACATGTTTGGCTGCAGAGCACGCACACACATGTGCCCTGACCTGCACTTGTCTTCACCCTCTGTGCTTTGGGAGACTGTGGTGAGCCTTGACCTGTTGGACCTACAGGACTCACTGGTTCCCCTGGACTGGTTGGACCCACTGGCGCTGTTGGAAAATGTGGAGAGGCTGTAATTATTTTCTATATTTAATTCCCATTTTCCAGTAACATCATTTGCAGCATACCTGCATCTACAATCATCTTTTTGCTCCACACGTATTCCTTCCATGTCTCTAGGCCCCACGAGGTCCCGCTGCAGCTGCTGGTCCTGCTGTAGGTAGAAGCGCCCCTGAAGTACATTTAGACACAATGTTGTTCAAAGTAACTTCCTCTGTTTGATGTTTCAGAGTCAATGTGGTGTTAATGAATGACTGTGTGTCTGGTTGTTATGGGGACCTGATGGACCTGTGGTGAGAAGGCAGCTGCTAGAGACAAGACAGACAGAGAGGCATGAATGGTCTGTGAGGACATTCTGGTCTCCAGGACATGCCTGGAACTTCTGCAAGTGTCTGCATCCTAACACAATGGACACAATACATGAATGCAAACCTCAACCGCGACTTCAGTATCATTTGTACTTGCAGCACATACAGAGATGGTCTTGCCATGACTGCAGTGTCACTCAACTTATCAATTAAAAAATTATTTACAGTCCTAATCTAATATATTTACAATGTTTTTTTGTTGTTTTGATTTTTTTTTGTTAGGAAAAAAGGAAACTTATCCACTACAAAATAATCTACTGTACTAATCTTAATTATTTAAAATCCTAAAATTACACACTATGTTTTTTTTGTGTTTTTTGGGGGGGAACTGCTCTTAGTCTGGCCCGTCACCCAGGACCTGTTTGCCATGGGAGACCCTACCAGAGGCGTAATGCCCCCGACAACACAGCTCCTAGGATCCTTCGGGCACACAAACCCCTTCACCACGTTAAGGTGGCAGTTCAAGGAGGGGAAAAAGGAAACTTATCCACTAAAAAACTTATAAAGGAAACTTATCTAATAAAAAAATCTAACTTATTTACAATTCTACATTTACACACTATGCTTTTTTTTTGTTTTTGTTTTTTTGTGACAAAAAAGGAAACTTATCCAACCTTTAAAGGAAACTTATTCAACTTATAAAGGAAACTTATATAACTTATAAAGGAAACTTATTCAACTTATAAAGGAAACTTATTCAACTTATAAAGGAAACTTATTCAACTTATAAAGGAAACGTATTCAACTTATAAAGGAAACTTATATAACTTATAAAGGAAACTTATTCAACTTATAAAGGAAACTTATATAACTTATAAAGGAAACTTATTCAACTTATAAAGGAAACGTATTCAACTTATAAAGGAAACTTATATAACTTATAAAGGAAACTTATTCAACTTATAAAGGAAACGTATTCAACTTATAAAGGAAACTTATATAACTTATAAAGGAAACTTATTCAACTTATAAAGGAAACTTATCTAATAAAAATATCTACAGTACTTATTTACAATGTTTTTTTGGGTTTTATTTTTTTGTTGTTGTTTTTTTAGTAAGGAAAAAAAAAGAAAACTTATCAATTAAAAAACTAATTACAGTCCCATCTAACTTTTTCTAATCTAACTAACAATTTTACCATCCTAACAATTACAACAATTGATTGTTTTTTTTTGTAAGAAAAAAAGGAATATATCTCCTAAAAGATTTACCTACAGCCCTAATCTAACTTATTTACAATTGTACAATCATAACATTTACAGACAATTTTTTTCTTCTAGTAAGATAAAAAGGAAACTTATCCACAAAAATATTTACAGTCTAAATCCATTTACAATTTACAATAACAACCTATTTACAATTCTACAATAACACACAATTTTTTTTTTTTGTTGTTGTTTTGTGTTTTTTTTTTTGTTTTTTGTTTTTTTTGGTAAGTAAAAAAAAGGAAACTTAACCACTAACAAGTGTCTACAGTACTAATCTAACTTATTTATAATTCTAACATAACACACTCTGTTTTTTTTTTTTGTAAAAAAAATAAAAGGTAACTTATCCATTAAAAAATTATTAAATATTAAATATTTTTTTTGTTTCGTAAAAAAAAGAAAGAAGTTGAAAAAAAGGAAACTTATTCACCTTACATCTTAACAGTTATATCTAACACTAACTAAATTTATACAGAAAAGGAAGACTATATACAACCTGCATCTCCATGCCTCTATGGAGAGTCAGCCCCCCATCAGCCCTCCCTCATCATTTGGGGTACTAAAATGAGCGAGCCAGTGCCACACACGCCCATGGAGGTCATCGGGAGCCTTTAGGGATGGAGAGGGTAAAAGAGAAAAGTTCAGCTACACCATTTAACTGCTGCACATTAATGAAATACACGTGTGCGAGACCAATCAAACCGATGCAGTAATGCACCAACAAAAGAGCAAGAAGCAGAAGGAAACCACCGTCTTCACATATGGTTAAAGCACTCACCTCCTCCATTCTGGCCTGTGGAGCACGGCTGGAGGACTCTGAGTCATCATCGCTGTCATAGTCTCCACTAGATAGCGTCTCCTCAGAGTCAGTGATGATGCTGTCCTGCTCCCAGTCATTGGAAAAAGAAGAATAAGAGAAATCGTTAAAAGATCTGTTTCAATTTGTTCATGTAAAGTGAACAAAATCAAAGTGGGATATATATTGTTTCTGTCCAACAGAAGAGTGTAAAGCTGCTAAAAACCATAATCTTCACAAAGAAATGGGCCACTCACCTCTACTGGTCCAAAGATTGGATCAGGGATGGAGGAAGCAGTCTCATCATCAGCTTCATAGCCACTGCTTGCTGAAGGATCTCCAGAGTCAGTGATGATGCTCTCCTGATCCCAGTCATTGGAAAAAAAGAAGAATGAAGGAACACATTAAAAGATCTGTTTCAGTTCCTTCATTTAGAGTGAACAAAATCAAAGTGGGATATATCGTTTCTGTCCAACAGAAGAATGTAAAGCTGCTAAAAACCACCATCTGCACAAAGAAATTGGCCACTCACCTCTACTGGTCCAAAGATTGGATCAGGGATGGAGGAAGCAGTCTCATCATCAGCTTCATAGCCACTGCTTGCTGAAGGATCTCCAGAGTCAGTGATGATGCTCTCCTGATCCCAGTCATTGGAAAAAAGAAGAATGAAGGAACACATTAAAACATCTGCTTCAGTTTGTTCATTTAGATGAAACAAAATCAAACTGGGATATGTTGTTTTTCTGTCCAACATAAGAGTGTGAAGATGCTGAAAACTACCAGCTGCACAGACAAATGGAGCTGTGGCCAAGTCTGTGGAGAACCAGGGAGGAGCTGGGTGTCATCAGCATCCTGACGGAGTCTTCTCCTTGGAGGCTCCCCTGATGACGTGGAGCTGCTCTCCTGCTCTCTTGGTCTCTGTAATTGGGGCAAATAAGGGCACGGTGTAAAAACTCAGCTCCAGCGTCTCCATTTACAGACTTTTTGGCCATTCCTGTGATTTTGGTTTTGTGTGTAACTTAGTTTATGTTTGTTTGTTTTCCAACAGCTTCCTTACTGACACGAGTATCACAGCTATCTCACTTTGACTGAAGTAGTTCCAGGTAAAAGGTAAATGTTGCTCACTACGGTGACTCAGTGGTCACTGTGCAGGCACTTATTGTATAGTCGTTATTCTAACTGTGTAACTTGTACAAGTGGATAGTTCTGATTGCACTTATCATGAAAGTGATTCATTTGAACCACTGCTTCTGTTGAAAAGTATCACTAACTCTGTGACTGATTGGTTTGAATTTATCGTTCCATCCATTTTCTATTCCCGCTCTGCCAGAGCCTATCCCAGCTGATTATAGGCGGGAGGCGGGGGTCGACCCTGAACAGGTCGCTGGTGTATCACAGGACCACATACAGATACAGACAACCACACATCCTCAAACCTACAGTCACCAATAAGCATGTGAGCTTTGACACTCACACAAGCATACAGGGAACTTAAAAACTCATAAAAAAAGACCCCAAGGGGAAGCCTTTAGGTGTGAGGCAAACGTAATTAGACCATACCACTGTTTTGTCCAAACTATATAGTGATAAAGAATAAATAGAGTAGCGTCAATATTGTTGTGATTTTCTTGTATTATGGATATGAACATCATGTCTCCAGTCTAACACAACCGACCTTAAGTGACTATGGAGCTCTAATTAGAGATGACCACAATTCATTTTATATTGTAATAATCTGAACATGTCATTACTGCCGTATAGTGGGATTTTCCAAAATTTTCCTTCAGGTACATGTGTTAATTCTCTTTTTCAGTTGGAAATAATGTCATTTAAACTGTATGATAGCTGATTGCACCATTACTTTGATCTGAACGACTTCCAAAGAACATAAAAAAAGAAAAACAATCACCACTTAATACACAAAAAAGTTGTTTATTTATTTACAATATATTTACATTTGAAATCACATAAATTACTTAAACTAGTTTCAAGAAAACAGGTGCAAAGCATCTCAGCAAATCTTAATGCAACAGAAACATACAACTCTCTTAATGAACAGTAACAAACAATCAAAATATAAAGGTTTTAGTACAAGTATCTCATACTTATTTAGTCAACAAGTCAACGTTCAACTAATCATTGTTTAACCAATCACTTTCTCTGTTTTAGAGTCTCTGAGGTATTTTACAGTACATTTGTGAATAAACAAAATTCCTAATACAGAATCCTCTTTCACATTCTAACAAATTAAAGTTCATGAAGATACGCGAGACAAGATAAGACCAGACAAGACAATATAATATAAGATAAGGAGACATTAGGTGTATAAAAATGGCATTGCTTGTGACTTCTGCTCGAGTCATCAGGCAATATCTCAAAATCACAAACATGACAGTTTTCCTTCAGGTACATTTGTTAATTTTTGTTTTCAGTTGGAAATAATGTCATTTAAACTGTATGATAGCTGATTGCACCATTACTTTGATCTGAACGACTTCCAAAGAACATAAAAAAAGAAAAAAAAAAAACAGCACTGCTTGCACAAAAAAGGTATTTACAATATATTTATACTTGAAATCAAATATAAATTACTTAAACTAGTTTCAAGAAAACAGGTGCAAAGCATCTCAGCAAATCTTAATGCAACAAAAACATACAAAACTCTTAATGAACAGTAACAAACAACTGAAATATAAAGGTTTTACTACAAGTATCTCATAGTTATTTAACCAAAAACTTTTCTCTGTTTTAGAGTCATATTCTTACTAATTAAAGTTCATGAAGATACAATGAGACAAGATATAAATGACTTCCAAAGGGGAAAAAAAACATAAAAACGAACAACACTGCATATAAACAAAAAAGATCATCTTCAATAAATGTGGTTTTCCATCCATAGCAAATTAAATCAAATGTATCAAACAGGATACCTAATTTTATTGTCTTCACAAATTGCCATAATCAGGTATTTTACCTTTCTAAGACTCATACTGTGGTTGTTTTCGCTGGAAAGATGTGATTGGAGAGAAGAACTGTCACGTCACTAATCTGTAATGACAAGCAAACAAATCAGGATCAGACAACTTGATTCAGAAGAACTATTGTATATTCTAACTCAACCTTTGATCAATGAATCATTCTTTATCCATATCATTTAATTAATCTGTCAGCTAGAGCCAATTATATTTGTTTGAAATAAAATATTTTTTGTTTATACCTCTGGTAGACAAATTATATATATTAGCGGTTATTTATGTGTTTACTTTGCCTGTGACTTTTGCTCGAGTCACTGAAAATCATTAATGTGACAGTTGTGCCTCAGGTACATGTGTACTTACAAAAAAGGAAAAAAACAGTACTGGAGAAAAGATCATCTTTAATAATTTGATTTGGTTTTCCATCAATAGTGCATTAAATCAAATGCATCTAACAGGATACCTACTTTTATTGTCTTTATAGATTGCAATAATTAGATATTTTACCTTTCTCTGAGTCAAATGGGTTTTTCCTTGAAAGATGTGATGTAGGTTGAACTGGCACGTCACAAATCTGTAATGATAAAATGCCAATCAGATGAGACATCACTGAAAAAAACATTGCACATTCTAACGCAACTTTTGATCAATAAACCATTCCTTAGCCATATCATTTGATTCATCTATCATTTAGAGTCATTTGTATGTATTTGCTGTAAAAACATATGGCTTGACAGCAGTCGTTTTCATTTATGTCAACCTCTGCTGCATATACATTTTACACACACATAGCTGGGGGCCACCCAGATGAGCAATATCCATCCATCCAGTTTCTCTATTTTCTAGACCCGTTTTAATCCTGTACAGGGTCCCGAGGGTCTGCTGGAGCCTTTCCCCTCATAACAGGCGAGAGGCGGCGCTTCGCACTGGACAGGTCGTTCATTTACGTTATCACCACTAAATGGTAACATACCGCAAAATCGCTGTGAACATGTTAATGTGATTAGTCGATGTATAAGCTCCGTGTATTAACGTGGCCGTCATCCCTCATTGCCTAAAACAATCCACACACGTCCGTAAAACCACGGTTGTTTGGGAACGATCAACATTTGTCACAGGACGTGACGTCATTGATCCACGGATGTGTTTAATGGCCGCCACGGACCTCCACCGGTCCGGACTCTACTTCCGCATTTCTCCTTAGGAGAGCCGTATAAGCGCCGGAGGACTCGCTGAAGCGAGGGACAGATACACGTTTTTGATACACTGACTATAGTTTATTTAGACCGCACGATACCGGCGTAAAAACATGCGCATGCGCACCAGGAAGCGGCGCTGGGTTTTCCCCCGTTTTGTTTCTTAGCAACGCTTTCAAACGAAAATAAAGAAAAAAAAAACATGCGCCATCGAAATAACCTGTCTAATAACTATCTTATCAGCCGTCGTCAGTGCGCAGCTGCAGTTGGAGCAGCCGTAATTATGTTACATACAAACACGTTAATGACACCAAACACGTGTGTTGCATGTATTTCTAATGGTAGTAGAACTGATATTTATTTAGATCTCATCAAAGTATAAATGTATGTAAAACCATCCACAAGAGTAAAAAACTGATGTTTAGACAGCGAACGAGCTGATTTAAGCTACCAGAACGTTAGCTTTTTAGCTAGCTTCCTGTTCATGAACGCAAAAATGAAGAAAATGTTGTTTTTATATAAGTTTAAGTACTTTTATTCTTACTTTTCACGTGATGGAAACACAGCGTTGAAATATCCGGGCCGTTTTCTCTTGAAAGTGTGTAGAAAGCGTGTAAACCTATTTAAGAAGCTGGATGTGAAGCGTCTCCTCTGCAATGGTAGATCGAACGCAGCGGAACGAGTGACCTTTGGAAATATATAAGCGAGACCATGGCAACCGCTGACGTCAGGAGGGTGGAAGTTCCACTGCTTCTGATTGGCTCTTTACTTGTCTTTGAACATAAGTCAGAGTCAGAGTCAAGTTTATTGTCAATTCTACCACATGTGAGATACATACAGAGAATCGAAATTGCGTTACCCTCAAACCCTCGGTGCTACACAATAAATACATTTTAAACACAAAGTGCAGGTTAAAAAGAGACAAGAAACAAGTTGTGACATGACAACAACAGTTTTTCGGTTTGTTTAGAGTGACATGGTGCAAAGCAAGCGGTCCAGTTCTGCCAAAGAATAAGAATAACAAAGAATAAACGTTCTCATTTTCATTTAACGCAGAATTTTAATAAGCCACTTAAAAAAACTTAACTGCTATTAAAGGAAAAAAAAAGCTGAGCTAATAATTACAATTGTCTCTCTGTAGTGAACACTTGTATTGGTGGTAATTTTGCTTATATTTTTTTTAATAAATATTTAGATATTTGATTGTTATAGTTATGTCATACTATATATATATATATATATATATATATATATATATATATATATATATATATATATATATATATATATATATATATATATATATATATTACATATAAAATACAATATCATATATTATATATAAAATCCTAAAACTACTGTAACTTCTAAACCAAAGGGTTGCCCTATTTTATCTTCCTTTTGTTTGATCATACATAGGTCATTCTTAAGTGATTTATGATGACAAAAGTTAATGTATTTACAATGCATTTATTATCAAAATACAATATAAGCTACTTTAACTAGTTTCAAGAAAGTGTTTCAAGTAAGCAGCTGCAATGCACTCAAACTCCTGTAATAAATCAAGCTTTCTATAAATGTAATACATTTCAACCACACATGCAGGTCTCATTATTTTGATTGATTTCATTTGATTTCATTTGCTATACATAAGCATAGGAAATATATAAACATACTGGACTTTACTGTGAGGACTCCTGGTGCTTCATCACTGAAACAAACTAATCTTAGAGGTTATACTGTTCCTGTGACCGAAAATATTCAGTCATTTTTGCAACAAATGTCTTTAGGTTGTTACTAAGTTGTTCAGTTTTCTGTTTTAAACAAAAGTATAGTAAAGTGTATAAACACAAGTATAATGTTGAAACTGCTAAAATAAAAAGAAATTAAAAAAATACTTTCTTTCTGTGGCAGCTTTAAAAAACTGAGTGATGGTACATCTACAAAACATTCAAAGACTGACAAAAGTTGAATTGAATGGGAGTTTATTACTCAACAAGGTGAAAATGTTGTGTCTGGGTCATCAAAAGCAAAAACACAAGAACAAATCCATATTGCCAATAGTGCAAGAAGAAAAAAATAATCTAATACATAAAATGATTAGTGAAAAGGGATTACAGAAAATGAAAGGTAATCAAATAGGTGGACGAGTAATAATGGACAGTTAGTAGTTATTTGCATTAACAGAATTCAGTCACAGATCTACGATAGATTCACTGTCTTGATTGTTTTTCTCTGTAAGAAAGACTCTTGAAAGAGAAGAGTTTTCAAGAGCTTCTTGAATGTAGAGTGAGAGCTCTGCTCTTGTATCCTCTTGATATCTGATGCTGATGTTATCTTACTTACTTGTTTTAAAGTTAAGGTTTAGTCTTCAACAGCTGTTTAGATTGTAGATAAGTTGGAAGTTATGTTTCCCTTCTTTTCCTGTTTTATTCTTTCACCGTTTCCTGTTCTTGCAAAAAAGTCAGTTAGTATGTTTTGTAAAACCCTTTTTACTATTTACAACATTTCTAGCTTAAGCTTTTTGTTTTATTTAACCTTAGTTTATGTATAAACAGTCAGATTAATAACTCTTTAGTTTGTAGATTACTTCCAGCCTTTTCTTTGTTTGGATGAGCGTTAACTGAGTTCCTCTCCAGCAACAAGAAAGTTCCTAGTTCATCTCCTGGCAGGACTCTTTCTGTGTGAAGTTTGCATGTTCTCCTCATGCTTGCAAGGCTTTTCTCTGGCTTCTCCGGCATCTTCTCAAAGTCCCAAAACATGCAAGTCAGGCTAACTGGTGATCCTGACATCCCAAACACATGTTAGGACGTCTACATACACAAACGGTGATGTCTTTATTGACATTGACCACTTTCTGACACATTACACTCCTGAAAACAGGTTAAAGAGGTTTACTAGTCTAAAATATCCAATTCAGTGGTCATAAGCATGGACCAAACAGCGTTTGAGACACAGACAGTTACACCATTAACAATGGTGACAGTTTAAAAGGATTCACTGTTGCTGGACATCAGATGAAACATTCTTGTCTTGTTCGTTTATTATTCCAGCTCTAAATGATCCCTTTCTGTTCATTTTAGGTCACACGGTGAAGCCTTGACCTTGGATGTCAATCTCCAGGTGTGACAACACTCTCACACTCTTTGATGCACACATGGCTGTGATTCAGGTAGATCAGTCATTTGCCCACCTCAAAGTTGTTGGTTTGATTCTCTTTGATTCTGTGTGTGTGAGCGGGTGAATGAAGCCCTTTGAGAGTTTGACAAGACTAGAAAAACGATATAGAAAATAGTCCAATTACCAGTTCCACACAGCCCTTAACACACACTTTCAGACCTCACATACTCCTACACAAATGTGCATATGCAAATACACACCTCCCAGCCACACAGTTATGTACACAACCATGATGGGTGCAATTTGATATCTCTATATGTAAACCTGAAGGTTGTAGTCTGGGTATTGTTTGTTCATTAATAATCTTGTGATCAGCTACAGGAAGCATGACTCCATAGACACCAGCAGACAGAGGAAGAAGACCTACAGCTTCAGCAGGTATCCCATACCACCCCCATCCCCTACACTACTGTGAACAGGGACCTGACAACACTCACACAGACTGTAAGAAGTGAATCCTCGAAATCTGTGCAGAGCTGAAAAAACATCTAATGATGAGCTGGCAGAACAGCCGTAATATTTGATAAAAATGTTTAATTCAGACATTTATGGGTCAAGTGACCCTTGTTTCATGATTGTATCTCAATAAAAAGTCAAAGTTCTTTGCATTAATGTGGGTGTTTTGTGAATGTGAGCGTGCACATTTCAGACCTCAGTGAGGAGTGTTACACAAAGGTCATACTTGACTGTGTCTGCTCACTGAGACAGAGAGACTACAAGCATGAATGGAAAAGAAGAAAGGCATGTTTGGTGCAGTTGGAGTGTGTTCAGGTCTCTATATTACTCCATCCTGGTCCCCGTCTGACTTTCAAGGTGATCAAATGGATGTAGTGTCACTGTTCACTGATGCTGGTTGTTATTTGTTACTTTAACTGAGCTATTAATCTGTCTTTCTCCAGGACAACAGAGTTTCTTTTTTTTCTGGTATGTGTCTCCACAACTGCTAATGTGAAGATGCAGACGTCCACAGAGGAAAGAGGGTTGGAGTCGTCAGCATCAGCAAAGAGAGACGCTGCAGCAGAGATGAGTAGATCTGCAGAAACGTTAAGACGGGACAGGAGCAGAAAACATCCCATGTTGTTTGAGCTCCTGATATGACAATATTGTACTGTGCACCGGCCTCATGTTGGCCGCATGTGAAACATGTTCTGTGTTTCACATGTTCTGTGTTTCTCATTACGTTTATGCATCATCAAATACGACTGCAGCCGGTGGCTCTTGTCCTCTGGTTATCTGGGCTCTGTCCCCTCTTACAAGTACTAGCTGAAGGGACGAGGGACATCGGATGGGCCGACAAGGCAGTCTTCACCTAGTTTGATGTGTAACAGCAACATGTAAAGGCTCCTAAAAGGTCTGAAATGAGCATTATTTTTGGCTCCATTTCAGTTGTTTTAAGAGTCATTTGTGTAAAACGAAGTGGAATAATCCTCTTGTAAGTTTTCTCTCGCTGGAAATGAAGGAAGCTTTGACTTCAGGGCTCCATCTGATGGAGTTGAGCTGGTTCATCATGACTGGAAGAGCTGCTCTGTACTACATTCAAGTGGACAAGCCAACACTATTCCCACCTCCTGTCTGTAGGAACCATGTTTCGTTTTACACCTCTGACCATATTGACGGTTTCTAGAAGATTTAACACTCAAGAACAGACATCAACCGTTTATCTGCGTAAGTTGCCAGCAACTATTTTATCTCCATTCATCTTTAAGCAGGGTTTAAACATTATTTGGCACTTTATTTCTCCTTTCCAAATTAATTGCAATATCACTTTTTTTTTTTTACTTTCGGTAGGTGTTTTCTGCGTAACATAACTTAAGCTGTGTGGGCGTGTAGAACGACATGTGATCCCTACATTAGCAGGATGAAATACGTCGTCAGACAGGTGTAATTTTCAAAGGGAGGATGAATGAACATTGTTTTTTTTGGTAGGTTTTGCTTCTGTAAAGCTCTGGATTGTCATTTTTGCTGCCAGTTGTTCAAATAGTGGACCATCCTATATGGTTCCGGATGTATGCCTTTATAGCGTCCTTGGCTCTGAGGCTGAGCAGATTGCAGATCTCCTTGTCTCCCCAGTTACTCATCTTGCAAATATCTGTGACTTCCTGCTGTCAGTACTCTCATCAGCTGTTTCCTTATTTCATAAAAAAAAAAAAAAAAAAAAAAAAACCCTGAGTGATCAACAAATCCCTCACACAACCCGCTACCTCACCTTAATTTTGTTCACATTAGACCTGACCCATGGTTAAGTGTACCCTCGGAGGCGAGTTATTCGCAGGGCCGGCTCGAAATGCCCCCCCGCATCACTCAATGTAAAAAGGACAGGTGACACGTTAGATCTGCGTGTTAAAACGTAGGGTTTCTGCTAATGTAAAAACGCATATGAATTCCACTAATCCAGCAAGTTCATACCATTTATTGTTTGGTGTTTTTATTCTGCCTTTGTTAACTGTGCTATGTGAAATGCATGGAAGTGAAACAGGACACATTTAGTGCTGCTGCTTCCCAACTCCGTTCCACCTCGGGAGGTATTCACAGATGTAATATGGCAACGTGCTGCAATAAATGGTGATCTGGAAAGGCATAAAAGGAGAGTGAGGATGGCTCAAAACATCACACAGAAAATGAATTTAGTTAAAAAAAAATCACAGGAATGGTGAGAAACAACTCTCTGCTATAGAACTTTGCCGAAAAACAAAACTGGGCTACAAAAGGTGCAAAGCCGAAATGGGAAACAAGCTTAAGATACATGTTTTTCATTGGCGGGAGGAAATATCCTTTGTGCCATCATTGTGACTGTGCAGCTGGAGAGTGGAGGCGGACTACAGAGGTCCTCCTCAGTGTGTCCTCACACAGCAGTCCTGTGTGAAAGCAGCTGCTGCCTTATCTGTATCTGTAAAGCAAAATAAATATTTTTTTTGTGGGCATTTGCATCAACCATGATCATGAGATGCACTCACATTGTAATGTTTCATCCTGAGAGACCAAAGTCATCAAGAAGTAACTGTCAACATCTGCTGCTCCTATTGGCTTACTTTTCCTTGTTTGGAATTGAGCACTTAGATCTGTATGAGGGAACACTCATCATGTGAGCTCCTACAGCTCTATGTTGGAACACTGGAGGAGATGGGAGGCAGAAATACACTATATTGCCAAAAGTATTTGCTCACCAATCCAAATAATCAGAATCAGGTGGTCCAATCACTTCCACTGCCTCAGGCGTATAAAATCAAGCACCTCAGCATACAGACTGTTTTTACAACTATTTGTGAAAGAACGGGTCGCTCTCAGGAGCTCAGTGAATTCCAGCGTGGAACTGTGATCCACCTCACAAATGTGCTTCTGGAAGAATGGTCAAATATTTCCATAAACACACTCCTAAACCTTGGGTACAGCCTTTCCAGAAGAGTTGAAGCTGTTATAGCTGCAAAGGGAGGACTGACTTCTTATTGAACCCTATGGATCAGGAATGAGATGTCACTTAAGTGTATATGCGGGCAGGTGAGTGAATACTTTTGACCATATAGTGTACTTGGAGATACAGTTAATTGGCTGGCTAGGTTAGAAATGGATGGCATGAAAGTCATTGTTCGCTAGTTTTGTTCAGTTTAACTGTTAAGACTTTTTTTGATGCAAATTGTTTTTTTCAGATTCATTGTTGGTTTCAGGTTTGTTGCTGTGTTTTGTCAAATTGTGCAGGTTTGCACAGTTTTACTCAAGTTAACATAAATGATACGGTGATTTACAGACAGGTGATGAATTAAAAGCTTTAGCAAGGTGCTTCGCTGGTCAAGGAAGAATGTAACTTTGTAAAGGAGAACTTTAATCTTCTGATTTTAACACTTCCTCTGGTGTTCAGCTGGGGTTACATCTGGTGACCATGAAGGACATAGCAGATAAGTCACATTAAACCAGTCATTAAACCAGTCAGTTACCTGTGAAATCTTTTTTTGCTGGTTTGATCTGAGCTTTTCCTCTGAAGTCTTAGAATGTCACATCTAAACACACTTACTGGATCACCTCCCTGTGAGGATTATGGCCTCGGTTTTTTTCCTAAATTGATTCACCATATATGTGTGGAATTTGTTAGATCTGCCAAGCAGAGAGAAGCTGATTTTATTACATCAACATCTGCCTAAACATCGCAATAGTCCCATCTTCTGCATTTATATGATGTATCAATTCTGTTTTTGTAATACACGGAAAAAGCAAAAGTGCATCTTCACATGGCAATTAGGATTGTGATTGTGCAATCTTCTGTGTTAGACTGATCACAGCCCTGCAAGGTGACACTGACTTGTGCAGCACAGCGTTGTCTACGGGCCAGTGCTTTGTTTTATTTCTATTTTTCTTTATCAACTGATTAGATTGACCCTCTGCTGACAAGTTGAAATTAAACTGCTCATGAAAAAGCAGTGTGCTTTAATGTTTTGAGGAACTGATGTTTCATATATTGTTGCTTATAAAACTACTTCCTCTGGAGCATTTCTATATTATATAACACAAACATTTCAGTGCAATGCCCCACAAATTTAACTGATTGCTTTACCTATCTTTATCTAAATGCTCCTTCCACTTAAAGGTTGGAAGTAAAGATCCACAATCCTCAATCCATCTCACTTTAGACTTTAGACATTTTGATCACAACTGACACATGAGGAGGTTCCTAATGTGACAGTTTCATCCAGAAGAGCGACCCCAGGCACATCTCTGTTGGTTGTTTCGTGTAGGCTTGAGTCTTTGTCAGGTGTTGTCCTGTTTATATTGATAATCAATGTTTAACGCAGCTATTATGCTATCATTGGCAATAGTTATGCATGAATAAATCTGAAATTTAGAACATTCATCTGCATATTACAGTTCCCGTAACTGTATAACGTAACGTAATTCTGATTTATGGCATCCTTGGCTCTAAAGATGAGGAGATGGGGTAATAAACACAGGGTATGTAAAAGGGGCTCTAGGTGTCAACATTTTTCTCAGCTTTTCAGCCCATGTAAAGGAAGAAACCTCACCGTGTAGTTTATGTGCAACACAGTGAAAATGGACCAGCATAAGAAAATAACAGCCAAGAGTGGCTGATTTAAAAACATTAGACTATTGTGAAGAGCTTCTTTACAAGCCCTGATCCTGTAAAATGCAAGTGCAGAGAGAAGCCCTGAAACCTTGAATAACTCCAGGCGTTTTTTTCAGGAATAGACCAGAATTCCTGCTGGCGGCGGCAGCAGTATTTGAGAGCTGCTTGCTGGCAGTGACTGCTCAAAAGAAATGTTGGGTAAAAAAACAAAAGAAAAAAACTCTCATCATACCTTTGGTCTGTGTCATTTTCTTTTCTTTTATTATGTTAAATGCTCAGTTAAATTCAAAATTAAAAGCAAAGTTTGATTTGTGTTAAACATGGAATATGCACTGACCAAAAATATAAACGCACATACTGCATAGATAAACTTAAGATTACTAGGAATGACTTACGCCCAAAAATAGAAACTGGTAGTGTACTGAAAACTCTCCCAGTGAGGTTACTCGCGTACCCCAGCTCCCCGTGGCGCTCCAGGAAGAATGGGACAATATTCCCAGGCCACAGTTGACAACCTAGTGACCTCAGTGCGTCGGAGGTGTGCTGCTCCTCGTGATGCACGTGGAGGCCATACTCGATACTGAAAGCTGTGAACTCCAACCAGTGACTGCCGTGTTCTTATGCTGCATAAACTGATGGCATTGTGACAGAAAAGTAACAACATTGTGTAAATGTTAAAGAGCTATTGACATTTGATGTTTGGCCATGTTTATTCGGAAATATCTTGGTGTTGGAAATACAAATATTGAGGCAAAATTACTTTGTGCTTTATACTTTGGGTCCATATAAATGAATGGAAACACTTGAAGTTATTTCAGAAGTACATTATTATTATCACTTTTAAGGTTAGCAGATAATGAATGTCGTATACATTCTTTACTGGGTGGAAAAATGGTTTGATTTCTAAACTGCAGAGACCTGCTCTGAGTGAACTTTTATCCTGTATGAAAAAGTCCCCACACGTGGGCCATCAGGTGTCATTTTATATGGACACAGTCGTGGGCTCAGACTGCCAGGTGCTGGTCCGATTCACTTCCTCAGCTCTGTGGGAAACGTTAATCTGGTGTGATAGGTTGCACTTTCTACTCCCATCTATCAAAGCACCAAACAAGAGAATACCACTGGCAAACTCCTACCCATCCCAAATATCTTGGAGAAAACAATTCTTTCACAATCCTAATGAGATCTGGATGTTATTCTTGAGGCGTTCCAGTCTGTTTTTGAAGCATTTCATAGCACAGAATCTGCTTGTTGACGTTTTCGATGGCCTTCTCTTTTTGAACTCCTCCCATGCTTTTAGAGCTTAAAACTGCATTTATATGATCAGACAGGATATTCAGGTATTGTCCTGCAATGGAGATATTCACAGTGGTACATAACAAAGTGTAGCATGCAAAATATTATTAAAATATAAGAAAAATAACACACTTGAATATTTACAGTTACTGTGTGTAAAAAAACTTTGTAGGTGCTGAGGAAAGCTGTCCTCATCTGAACAGTCGACTAAAAAAAAACAAAAGATAAAAGCAACATGTGGAAGATGAAACCAAAAAGATGAGCCATGTAGAGGCCACAAACCACAAAAACTGTGATTGTATAGATGAAAAATCAGTCACATATAAGCTGGAACCAGTTCCCGCTATGGAGATTGAGAGATTCAGCCTTGCCGCTGTATTAAAGAAGAAGGACCTTACTCCTTTTCCACAGGTTATTCATCTGTCGTACATGAACTTAGAGATGCCGTTATCAGATATCTCCTCTGCTGTGTGGTGCGATTCAGGCTGTGATCAGTGTAAAAAAGGTCAAGATTGGATGAACATCTACTGGCGTTACAACGCAGTCCTGCAAATACCACGGAAAAGATCTGGTTTTCGGCGTTACCGGCTGGTGAGATCAGAGAGCCTTTGAAAACCGGATTGGAACCTGGAGAACTGATGACACGTATAAAAAGGACTAAAGAGAAAGTGAAGAAATATGTCAATTTTTTCTAAATGTTTGTTTGTGAAAGATCTGTTTTTAAGAATATTTCGAAAAGAAAAGATAATTTGCTGTCTGTGACGTTTTGATGCCTGCACAACTAGTAAATGTATCTTTTTTATAAGCCTTTTACCAGACTAGAGGACCAATCAAAGTGTTTTTCAAGCCACTTTAACCTATTCACAAGTGCTCTTTTTAGTCTTTTTACACAGATTTCTTCTCTACTGTCTCCAGGCAGAACTTTCTGCTAGTTACACAACTGCACATTGATGAAAGGGTCGGGGGCAAAATGAGGCTCTGTGTCTCATTTAAGGATGCTCTGACACATGGACCGTGAGGCCAGGAATCAAATCAACCTTTCAGGGTGGTATACAACTGCTCTACCTCCTGAAAACTGCCACCTGCTGCAGCAGCGGCACGAGACGATCTAGGCTGACTTTAACACAACCCAAGAAAAGTCTCAAAAACTTGACAACTCCTTTTACAAAACCTTAGTTAATTTACAGCCTTTGCACAATTGCAGTTTGCAAGTTAGACAAGCCCTGGCAGATGAGGGAATGGACCACTCATTCAAATAAAACATGCCAAAGAAGCTTTGTATCTTTAAAACGCTCTTATCTCTGGTTAAAACCACCATAAAGTTTAGAGGACGACCTATAATCTGACCTCAAATATGATAACTGTGAAATAAAAGTACAAAAGATGCAGATCTTCCTTCATTTACATCTTAGAAAATGGATTCAAGGTCTTCTCATGAGAACAGATAAGAAGTAATCCCCAGAAAGTAAACTCCCCTTTAAGAATCTGTCTGAGTGAATGGGCTGCTACTCAGTGTGAGAACATTTAAATAATAACTTGGAAACATTTATATTATATATATATATATATATATATATATATATATATATATATATATATATATATATATATATACACAATATAAATGTTTCCAAGTACAGATGCAGCTCCAATGAGGCACCTTGGATGTTTCCCTCATCACTTATAATGAAGCTCTCAATAAATATATTTAGATGAAATGCTTTGATTTTACAATTCAGAAAAATTATGTTCACTGTATGCTATTTAATAAATACTGAATGAAGTACTTATAAATGTTGAAAAAGAGAGGAAACAAACATAATCGTCTCTGTCTTCTTTTGTGTTTGACAAGTGAAAGAAAACCACATTTTAATATAATCTAGACAATCAATCAGTTTCAAATGTGGAGTTGGTATCAATTATTTTTGTGTGGCTTGTCCAGAAACAAGCTCCCTCATGTATGTGGACTTGGGACCAAGATTGTGGATGTCTGGGGCAGCGGGGACAAAGTAGGGTTCAGTGTCCTGCCCA
This sequence comes from Xenentodon cancila, assembly GCA_014839995.1. NCBI lineage: Eukaryota > Metazoa > Chordata > Actinopteri > Beloniformes > Belonidae > Xenentodon > Xenentodon cancila. The sequence continues at coordinate 26,613,358 of CM026198.1, read as the reverse complement.
GAGACCATCTGACATGACGGTCCCACAACCTTCTGCTTGGACGGGAACCGACTCTGATCTGTTCCAGTCCGCATTAGAGATGGATCAGTTTTACACATGAAATACACTTACAATTTACTGTTGTTGTAAATATTTACACACTAAAGAAGCATTCCCCTTAACCAAATAAAACAGAAGAAGAGAGGGAACAGGAGGACAAACATAATCAGACTGTGTTTCCAGAAAACTCAGAAATCCATCAAGTTTCAAGAATAAGCAGGTGAAGATGAAAGCTTATGGTGGAGCAGGTGCTGGAGATGCTGCAAGTTCCTACAGAAGGGATACTCATGATCAAATGTACCTTTGTCTGCAGTTGACGTCAACATGGTGAAAGGTGGATGGAGCGTTGTTTGGATTTGATGTTAACATCACAGGCCATGAAGGTGTAGGTTTGTCTGCAGCTAATCCTAATACCGCAGGTCATGGAGGTGGAGGTTTGTCAACAGCGGATGGTAACACTGCAAGAGACAGAGGTGGAGGTTCATCTACAGTTGGATGGTAATACTGCATTAGATAGAGGTGGAAATGTCTCTGCAGTTGATAATAGTGTAATGGATGGAGGTGGGGGTTCATCTGCAGTTGATATTATTACTACAGGGGGTGGAGGTGGATGCAGAGGTTTATTTTCAGCTGGATGGTAATACTGCAGGAGATGGAGGTGGAAATTCCAGCTGGATGGTAATACAGCAGGAGATGAAAGTAGAGGTGTTGTTTGCAGCTGGATGGTAAAACTGCAGGAGATGAGAGGTGGAGTTTGCAGCTGGATGGTAATACTGCAGGAGATGGAGGTGGAGTTTGCAGCTGGATGGTAATACTGCAGGAGATGGAGGTGGAGTTTACAGCTGGATGGTAATACTGCAGGAGATGGAAGTAGAGGTGGAGTTTGCAGCTGGATGGTAATACTGCAGGAGATGGAGGTGGAGTTTACAGCTGGATGGTAATACTGCAGGAGATGGAGGTGGAGTTTGCAGCTGGATGGTAATACTGCAGGAGATGGAAGTAGAGGTGGAGTTTGCAACTGGATGGTAATACTGCAGGAGATGGAAGTAGAGGTGGAGTTTGCAACTGGATGGTAATACTGCAGGAGATGGAGGTGGAGTTTGCAGCTGGATGGTAATACTGCAGGAGATGGAGGTGGAGTTTGCAGCTGGATGGTAATACTGCAGGAGATGGAGGTGGAGTTTGCAGCTGGATGGTAATACTGCAGGAGATGGAGGTGGAGTTTGCAGCTGGATGGTAATACTGCAGGAGATGGAGGTGGAGTTTACAGCTGGATGGTAATACTGCAGGAGATGGAGGTGGAGTTTGCAGCTGGATGGTAATACTGCAGGAGATGGAAGTAGAGGTGGAGTTTGCAACTGGATGGTAATACTGCAGGAGATGGAAGTAGAGGTGGAGTTTGCAACTGGATGGTAATACTGCAGGAGATGGAGGTGGAGTTTGCAGCTGGATGGTAATACTGCAGGAGATGGAGGTGGAGTTTGCAGCTGGATGGTAATACTGCAGGAGATGGAAGTAAAGGTGGAGTTTGCAGCTAGATGGTAAAACTGCAGGAGATGAAAGTAGAGGTGGAGTTTGCAGCTGGATGGTAATACTGCAGGAGATGGAGGTGGAGTTTGCAGCTGGATGGAAGAAATGTAGTTCAGAGTTACATAAATTGTTGACACAATAAGTCTTAAATAGAAACCTCTAGATTTTGCACTACTTTGTGATATGTGAGTCTAGCTTAAATATTCTTTCAATCTTTGAGGTTTGAAGCCATCTGCAGAGATCTGCCTCAGTGTCACCTGGTAAAGCAGAACTAAGCTTTGAACCTTCATCGTGTCACTTGTTATTTGGATTTACTGCCTGAACATATCACCACATCTGCAATGAACAACAGACTTAAGTGTGAATTCTTCTGAACTGTGGTTGACAACTGTGAACACTTCTCAAGACAACATCTGTGCAGTTAAGTGAAAATAAATCGCTACTTACATCCTCCAACAAAACTCAAAAATACCTTTTATTCAAATACTTGACTATTTTGTAAATAAATGAACTGCTGATCCTGGTCAGTTGTAGTTAACGAATGAATGATTCTGTTAGTGGACGTTGAGCTCGGCGTTCTACACCATCATCACTGACATCCACTGAAACTCACCCACCTCACTGTGCCGCCTCCACCTGTCAGTGGATCAGCAGCGTCCTGACTGACAGGAGGAACTTTGACAATCTGATCATTTCCATCCAATTGATCAATTCCATCCTAAGAGTAAAATAAATCTTTCTCTGTTTTTGTTTCTAACAGACTTGCCTACCAGCTGTATGTCAATGACAAGCCGCTCAAAGAATGTTTAAAGGAACGTGCACGCACCAGTAATAATTAATTCAGCAGTATTATTCAGTATTTGTAGCCTTGTTGCCTGCTTGGAGTCTTGACAAGAGTGTTTGTATGTGTGTTTGCATGTTCTCCAGGTGTTGTACAGGTTTTCTCCAGCTGCTACGGTGAACTCCTGCAGTGCAAAAACGTGTATGTCTGATTCATTGATGATTCTGAATTGTCCAAACTAGTAAGTTTGGATGGTTTCTGTTCTATATGTGGCCCTGTGATAGACAGGTGACCTCTACATGGTGGACCTGGAGAGAGCTGGGATAGACTCCTCCAGACCTACATGACTCTAAAAAGGAAATTAAAAGGAAAAGAGGCTAGTGTATCACAACTAACCATCTTTGAGGTACATGTCCTTCATGGTTTATATGAACTGTCAATATTGCTTAGCACTCTGATTTCTTTGTTCTCTTTCATATTGAAGAAAACAAAGTTTCACAGAGTCTTAACAGGTAAGGGATTGATGCTTTACATCTGAAGACAAGTTCAGCTGAGGAAAAACTGGAGAAAAAGCTTCATTATTCCACTGTGATGTTTCATCAGCATGTATCCGACATAGTTCCTGCAACATACAACCACACATCTACTACATCAAGCATGGAGACCCTGATATACAGTAACAGCAGTGATGAGGAGGGCGAGCGGCAGGATGACTGGTTAGAGACAGAGACTGGATACAGGTCAGTACACAAGGTTGTGGTCCATCCAACGAATCTGCATTCAACACAGTTTGAGGGAGAAAATCAAAGAGCTGCGTTGCTCCACAATGTCAAAAAAATAACAGTTTAAGAATAAAGACAAAAAAATGTCTATCACAGTCATCTTATGTCATTAACAACTTTGTGAAGAGACAGATGGAGCGTTGGGATGGCCGAGTGGTTGAAGGCACCATACTCAAGGACTACCTGATGCCTTCAGTTTCACTGAGGATTCTGGTTTCCCAATGGAGGTTCAAATCCCACTTCTGACAAAGATTTTATCAAACATGCAAACAAAATGTGTCTGACATATGCAAAATAACTGGAGGGTTACTTATTTATTTATTTACTTATTTTTCTTTTATTGTCTTCTCTTTCTTTTCTTTTTTTTTGTTTTGTACAAAAAAAAAGAAAGAAAGAAATAACTGGAGCGTTATGGCATCAGAGGAGTGGTTTTACACTGGATAAAAAGTTATTTAAGCAAAAACCAGCAGTTGGTGAAAAAAAATGTGTGGCAGCAGAAATGGTGCTGGTGGTACCTTGGTACTTGTAGTACTTGGTACAAGACCCCGCCGTGTCATCCACATGTGACTGCAGATCCACATGTCCACATAGAGACCAGGTCTGCACAGGATGGACGTGGGACGCCACAGACTCTGAGCACCAGAAACATATAAAACCCAGAGTGAATATTGAAGCATAACAACTATTTCAGCTTGTTCAGGGATCATTTACAGCAGGTTTGTACTATTTCCAACACTACTTAGAAATGACTCGTAAATAAATATATGAGCAGTTAAGTGTTTCATTCCGCCCAAGTCTTTGTACTTTAAAAGAGGTGGACAAAATAGCAGCACGACCGCTGAACAAAGAAAAGCTGTCCTGTCCATCAAGAGTTACGGAGGTGTTTCACAGGAGCCACACTGGACCACGCGCTGTGTCTGGTCACCGTGGCAACAGGCGGACGCTCACGCACGCGCTTCCCGCCAGTGGCGCTGCTGACCGGCGCAGTTCCCGCCGTTACGGTAAAGACAGCGGTATATTTATACTGTCATTTAACTCACTTCTTCACCAGCGACAACAAATGTTTGGATGTGATTTGCTGGACACGCTGGAGGGTCCGGAGAGGCGAGTAGTAACACATCAATTCAATTTTTAATAACACGAACGAAAGACACGATACGATGTATAATGCCAATGTTCGGTGCACTGAATAATAATTTACTAACGAGTTAGCGAATTAAGTGGCTGTTTTATTGTTTAAGCTGGTGCTGACACAACTTGTTTCCCCTTTGAGACGAAGCAAACGAATTGACAAGAGTCTGGCAGGTGGTTTTAGGTACTTACATCCAGTTTTAGTCAAGTTCCAGCTCTAGATTTACCTTATTTGCTAGTGAACTGTGGTTAAGTTCAACAGTCAACTGAACTAATTAGATAAAAACTCAAAAGACTAAGCAGTCAACATTAATAACGTTGTTGTGGGTTAGTGAAATACATCCCCCATGTAGCATTGCGGTAAGAAACATCCAATCACAGGCCAGCCTGATGTCACGTGCTCCGATGCTGTGGCAAAGAAAATTTAAAAAAATAAAAACACACACATGCAAACTCCACCCCTGAACTTTAATTAACATATGTACAAACAAAACAAAGGCACATACATCTTTACGGTAGCACGTTGAAGCCAAAGACACGCAGAATGAAATATAAATAAAAATTTTTAATTGTAGCAACAAAATAGTTTTTATATTTGTTTAAAACAACAAAATCAAGAAAGAATAAGAATAAAGTACATCAATACCTTAATCTAAATATACATAGGGGACATAGAGAACAATTAGATTAAAACAAAATTTTCCAATTTGGTTCAATTTTAAAGAAGCTAAATTTGTGGATAAAACATTTTCCCAATAAAGTATAATTGTTAACCAAAAATAATGAATTCTTTATTATTTTTTAAAATTCTTTTATCCTCACCAGCCTTCATCCTCGGACCGATCCAGGCCAGCAGACCGCCGGTCCGTTGGTACAGCACACTAAAACACATAAGTACATAAGTACTGACGTGCTCTGTTGGAGCGACGTAGCTGGAGGGACGACAGCTGTCACTTAAGCAGCTGCTTCATATCATCTTTGTAGAAGTTAACGTCCAGCTGTGATGGGCGTGAACTCTACCAGACAGTCAAGATGTTGGACGGTGGAACTTGGAGGTCAGTTAGATCCAGAACCTGAAAAACCCTGAAAAATGACTGCGTCATCAGGAAGCTTGTTCGACATGGTAGACTGAGAGATGCCGCCGTCAGAGGAGGAAGTGACCGTAACTTTCCCCAGTCCTCTAGCAGACATCAACCGCACAGCTCCGCCTCACACACTCATGTTTGCTTGTTTGACAGACCAGAACCAGAGGGCGGGTCCAGTATGGTCTCCTCAGTCACAGTTCATGGCTGCTTCTCTGCAGCCCTCTGGAACCTGCTTTTCTTCTGTTGAGGTCTTCATGTGCTCCTTTGTGCTGCTTTAACATCCTTCATGTGTTCTGGTTTCACTCAGTTTGTGTCGATAAACGCGTCTAGATCAGGTTCTCATGAACAGGAGAGTCTACATAAGTCTCCTCTCTCCCCTCAGAGAAGTACAGCGAGCTCTACTACCTGTCCTTCAACCCCAGTCGAGCGTCGGCAGCCGCCCTCCGGCGTGCAACTGACACCAGGACCATGCCTCTTCAGCTCTGTGTGGCTCAGATCAGGTTTTAAGTTTGACAAGGACTTTCATGTCTACCGCCATGTGAAACTAAAGTACGCTTTATTTTAACTCTCAGGATCCGGATACGATAATTAGATTCATAATTTTTGGTTCTTAACCGGTCTTAAACTGAAGAAACCTCAGATGAACGTGTGACATATTGAACAAGTTGTTATTTAACTAAAACAAAATGCAGAAGCTGTGGGTGGAAGAACTGGGTATGTTCCATGATTCAACATCCCACCTTCAGCAGAGGAACCATCGGTAGATGTTTCCTTCAGCAGAGGAACCATTGGTAGATGTTTCCTTCAGCAGAGGAACCATCGGTGGATGTTTCCTTCAGCAGCAAGAACCATCACTAGATGTTCCCTTCAGCAGCAGCAACCATCGGAAGTTGTTTCCTTCAGCAGAGGAACCATCAGTAGATGTTTCCTTCAGCAGCAGAGGAACCATCTTTAGATGTTTCCTTCAGTAGCAGGAACCCTTAGTAGATGTAGATGTAATACTGCAGGAGATGGAAGTAAAGGTGGAGTTTGCAGCTAGATGGTAAAACTGCAGGAGATGAAAGTAGAGGTGGAGTTTGCAGCTGGATGGTAATACTGCAGGAGATGGAGGTGGAGTTTGCAGCTGGATGGAAGAAATGTAGTTCAGAGTTACATAAATTGTTGACACAATAAGTCTTAAATAGAAACCTCTAGATTTTGCACTACTTTGTGATATGTGAGTCTAGCTTAAATATTCTTTCAATCTTTGAGGTTTGAAGCCATCTGCAGAGATGTGCCTCAGTGTCACCTGGTAAAGCAGAACTAAGCTTTGAACCTTCATCGTGTCACTTGTTATTTGGATTTACTGCCTGAACATATCACCACATCTGCAATGAACAACAGACTTAAGTGTGAATTCTTCTGAACTGTGGTTGACAACTGTGAACACTTCTCAAGACAACATCTGTGCAGTTAAGTGAAAATAAATCGCTACTTACATCCTCCAACAAAACTCAAAAATACCTTTTATTCAAATACTTGACTATTTTGTAAATAAATGAACTGCTGATCCTGGTCAGTTGTAGTTAACGAATGAATGATTCTGTTAGTGGACGTTGAGCTCGGCGTTCTACACCATCATCACTGACATCCACTGAAACTCACCCACCTCACTGTGCCGCCTCCACCTGTCAGTGGATCAGCAGCGTCCTGACTGACAGGAGGAACTTTGACAATCTGATCATTTCCATCCAATTGATCAATTCCATCCTAAGAGTAAAATAAATCTTTCTCTGTTTTTGTTTCTAACAGACTTGCCTACCAGCTGTATGTCAATGACAAGCCGCTCAAAGAATGTTTAAAGGAACGTGCACGCACCAGTAATAATTAATTCAGCAGTATTATTCAGTATTTGTAGCCTTGTTGCCTGCTTGGAGTCTTGACAAGAGTGTTTGTATGTGTGTTTGCATGTTCTCCAGGTGTTGTACAGGTTTTCTCCAGCTGCTACGGTGAACTCCTGCAGTGCAAAAACGTGTATGTCTGATTCATTGATGATTCTGAATTGTCCAAACTAGTAAGTTTGGATGGTTTCTGTTCTATATGTGGCCCTGTGATAGACGGGTGACCTCTACATGGTGGACCTGGAGAGAGCTGGGATAGACTCCTCCAGACCTACATGACTCTAAAAAGGAAATTAAAAGGAAAAGAGGCTAGTGTATCACAACTAACCATCTTTGAGGTACATGTCCTTCATGGTTTATATGAACTGTCAATATTGCTTAGCACTCTGATTTCTTTGTTCTCTTTCATATTGAAGAAAACAAAGTTTCACAGAGTCTTAACAGGTAAGGGATTGATGCTTTACATCTGAAGACAAGTTCAGCTGAGGAAAAACTGGAGAAAAAGCTTCATTATTCCACTGTGATGTTTCATCAGCATGTATCCGACATAGTTCCTGCAACATACAACCACACATCTACTACATCAAGCATGGAGACCCTGATATACAGTAACAGCAGTGATGAGGAGGGCGAGCGGCAGGATGACTGGTTAGAGACAGAGACTGGATACAGGTCAGTACACAAGGTTGTGGTCCATCCAACGAATCTGCATTCAACACAGTTTGAGGGAGAAAATCAAAGAGCTGCGTTGCTCCACAATGTCAAAAAAATAACAGTTTAAGAATAAAGACAAAAAAATGTCTATCACAGTCATCTTATGTCATTAACAACTTTGTGAAGAGACAGATGGAGCGTTGGGATGGCCGAGTGGTTGAAGGCACCATACTTAAGGACTACCTGATGCCTTCAGTTTCACTGAGGATTCTGGTTTCCCAATGGAGGTTCAAATCCCACTTCTGACAAAGATTTTATCAAACATGCAAACAAAATGTGTCTGACATATGCAAAATAACTGGAGGGTTACTTATTTATTTATTTACTTATTTTTCTTTTATTGTCTTCTCTTTCTTTTCTTTTTTTTTGTTTTGTACAAAAAAAAAGAAAGAAAGAAATAACTGGAGCGTTATGGCATCAGAGGAGTGGTTTTACACTGGATAAAAAGTTATTTAAGCAAAAACCAGCAGTTGGTGAAAAAAAAATGTGTGGCAGCAGAAATGGTGCTGGTGGTACCTTGGTACTTGTAGTACTTGGTACAAGACCCCGCCGTGTCATCCACATGTGACTGCAGATCCACATGTCCACATAGAGACCAGGTCTGCACAGGATGGACGTGGGACGCCACAGACTCTGAGCACCAGAAACATATAAAACCCAGAGTGAATATTGAAGCATAACAACTATTTCAGCTTGTTCAGGGATCATTTACAGCAGGTTTGTACTATTTCCAACACTACTTAGAAATGACTCGTAAATAAATATATGAGCAGTTAAGTGTTTCATTCCGCCCAAGTCTTTGTACTTTAAAAGAGGTGGACAAAATAGCAGCACGACCGCTGAACAAAGAAAAGCTGTCCTGTCCATCAAGAGTTACGGAGGTGTTTCACAGGAGCCACACTGGACCACGCGCTGTGTCTGGTCACCGTGGCAACAGGCGGACGCTCACGCACGCGCTTCCCGCCAGTGGCGCTGCTGACCGGCGCAGTTCCCGCCGTTACGGTAAAGACAGCGGTATATTTATACTGTCATTTAACTCACTTCTTCACCAGCGACAACAAATGATTGGATGTGATTTGCTGGACACGCTGGAGGGTCCGGAGAGGCGAGTAGTAACACATCAATTCAATTTTTAATAACACGAACGAAAGACACGATACGATGTATAATGCCAATGTTCGGTGCACTGAATAATAATTTACTAACGAGTTAGCGAATTAAGTGGCTGTTTTATTGTTTAAGCTGGTGCTGACACAACTTGTTTCCCCTTTGAGACGAAGCAAACGAATTGACAAGAGTCTGGCAGGTGGTTTTAGGTACTTACATCCAGTTTTAGTCAAGTTCCAGCTCTAGATTTACCTTATTTGCTAGTGAACTGTGGTTAAGTTCAACAGTCAACTGAACTAATTAGATAAAAACTCAAAAGACTAAGCAGTCAACATTAATAACGTTGTTGTGGGTTAGTGAAATACATCCCCCATGTAGCATTGCGGTAAGAAACATCCAATCACAGGCCAGCCTGATGTCACGTGCTCCGATGCTGTGGCAAAGAAAATTTAAAAAAATAAAAACACACACATGCAAACTCCACCCCTGAACTTTAATTAACATATGTACAAACAAAACAAAGGCACATACATCTTTACGGTAGCACGTTGAAGCCAAAGACACGCAGAATGAAATATAAATAAAAATTTTTAATTGTAGCAACAAAATAGTTTTTATATTTGTTTAAAACAACAAAATCAAGAAAGAATAAGAATAAAGTACATCAATACCTTAATCTAAATATACATAGGGGACATAGAGAACAATTAGATTAAAACAAAATTTTCCAATTTGGTTCAATTTTAAAGAAGCTAAATTTGTGGATAAAACATTTTCCCAATAAAGTATAATTGTTAACCAAAAATAATGAATTCTTTATTATTTTTTAAAATTCTTTTATCCTCACCAGCCTTCATCCTCGGACCGATCCAGGCCAGCAGACCGCCGGTCCGTTGGTACAGCACACTAAAACACATAAGTACATAAGTACTGACGTGCTCTGTTGGAGCGACGTAGCTGGAGGGACGACAGCTGTCACTTAAGCAGCTGCTTCATATCATCTTTGTAGAAGTTAACGTCCAGCTGTGATGGGCGTGAACTCTACCAGACAGTCAAGATGTTGGACGGTGGAACTTGGAGGTCAGTTAGATCCAGAACCTGAAAAACCCTGAAAAATGACTGCGTCATCAGGAAGCTTGTTCGACATGGTAGACTGAGAGATGCCGCCGTCAGAGGAGGAAGTGACCGTAACTTTCCCCAGTCCTCTAGCAGACATCAACCGCACAGCTCCGCCTCACACACTCATGTTTGCTTGTTTGACAGACCAGAACCAGAGGGCGGGTCCAGTATGGTCTCCTCAGTCACAGTTCATGGCTGCTTCTCTGCAGCCCTCTGGAACCTGCTTTTCTTCTGTTGAGGTCTTCATGTGCTCCTTTGTGCTGCTTTAACATCCTTCATGTGTTCTGGTTTCACTCAGTTTGTGTCGATAAACGCGTCTAGATCAGGTTCTCATGAACAGGAGAGTCTACATAAGTCTCCTCTCTCCCCTCAGAGAAGTACAGCGAGCTCTACTACCTGTCCTTCAACCCCAGTCGAGCGTCGGCAGCCGCCCTCCGGCGTGCAACTGACACCAGGACCACGCCTCTTCAGCTCTGTGTGGCTCAGATCAGGTTTTAAGTTTGACAAGGACTTTCATGTCTACCGCCATGTGAAACTAAAGTACGCTTTATTTTAACTCTCAGGATCCGGATACGATAATTAGATTCATAATTTTTGGTTCTTAACCGGTCTTAAACTGAAGAAACCTCAGATGAACGTGTGACATATTGAACAAGTTGTTATTTAACTAAAACAAAATGCAGAAGCTGTGGGTGGAAGAACTGGGTATGTTCCATGATTCAACATCCCACCTTCAGCAGAGGAACCATCGGTAGATGTTTCCTTCAGCAGAGGAACCATTGGTAGATGTTTCCTTCAGCAGAGGAACCATCGGTGGATGTTTCCTTCAGCAGCAAGAACCATCACTAGATGTTCCCTTCAGCAGCAGCAACCATCGGAAGTTGTTTCCTTCAGCAGAGGAACCATCAGTAGATGTTTCCTTCAGCAGCAGAGGAACCATCTTTAGATGTTTCCTTCAGTAGCAGGAACCCTTAGTAGATGTTTCCTTCAGCAGAGGAACCATCAGTAGATGTTTCCTTCAGCAGAGGAACCATCAGTAGATGTTTCCTTTAGCAGCAGGAACCATCGGTAGATCTTTTCATTCAGCAGTCGGAACCATCGCTAGATGTTTCCTTCAGCAGCAGGATCCATCGCTAGATATTTCCTGTCTTCATCAGTATCTCTTGGTTGTGGAGGAGTTCTGGTTGTTCTTCTTGCCAATGTTTCTTCAGTTTATTGAGGGTTTTGGACGTTCACTTTTTCCCACCACAGCACCTAAATCAGGTTCAGGTCTGGACTTTGACCAGGTCATTCCAGAACCTTTTTCAGTCATTCTGATGTAGATTTTCAGCCGGTCTTTGTCTGTTAGACAGATGTCCTCACATTAGTCTCTAGAAGACTCTGGTCTACAGAGGAGTTCAGCAAACATCATTCCAACATCTCCACTTTGGTCTCACAAGGGTCTTGTTCCTGAAGTCTGCTGGTTTGTTCAGATGCAGATTTGTGAACCTCAGTCGTGCTTCCATGACAGAAGAGATTTTCTCCTTTCACACGAACAATCCTGGTTTGGTCTTCTTCTGCCTGTGCTGTCATGGACTCTAAAATCTAAGGTGGTCAGTGAGGCCTGTGGACTCTGACACAGAGCTCTTGGGTTGCTTTCTTTACAGTTTCTTTGTGCATTGTTCAGTCTTTGGGGTAGAACTGAACACAGAAATGAAAGCTCCAGACCACCAAACCTTCAGGCTTCTGTAGAAATGAACTTGGATCAAATTCTGGTCAGTTTCAGGAGCCTCTGCTGAGTAAATGTGTGTTTCTTTGCTTCACAGACTGTAAAGGATGTGAATTCAGCAGCAGCAGCTCCTCTCAGAACAGCGTCCTGCAGAGACTCCCAGCAGAGCAGCAAATGTGCATGAATGTGTATTAATCCTCAGCTAAAAATATTCCCTGACTACAGAGTACCTGGCTGTTCAGAGGTATTTGTTGGTGCGAAGGTCAGAGCTGAGGCTTTTCCTCAGGGTTACAGGTTAGAAAGAGGCTGCATTCAAACCGTTGTTTTCCCTCAGCTGTGTCTGTCAGGCACGGTTCTGAAGCCGTAACCACTCCTGAAACGCAGTGACTCGGTTGTGCTCCGGCTGTCCCGATAACAGCTGCGCCTGATTTGTTTGTAAAAGCTTTGATTACAGCTGTTGTGCGTTTGTGTGAGGGGTTTTTGTTTTGACCCTTCTCTGAGACTGTCAGAGATGAAATGATTGATAAATACGTCACATACAGCATCACACCATCGTTCCTGTTACCTTCCTTTGAACAGCAGAGTACACGAGCCGCTCTGTGGGTCTAAATGAACCAGACTGAATCAGAGGCTCCGCATCTTCATCAACTGAAGGTTTGTGTTATTTATATCAACCAACCAACTCTGGCCAGCTTTCACTTCTCTGAAATTCACTGATTGCAACTTTTCTTTGCCTTTTTTTTTTTTTTTTGATATAATCTGTATTTTTGTTTTAAAGCCAGTCTATACAGAAATACCACGTCTGACCACAAGGGAGCGTTTGCAGCTGCTGTTTGGACAAGAGTTACTGGCAGTAGTCTGCTAATGAGTGGGGACCTGCGTCTCGTAATTAGGGGTGAGAGTCGTTAGGGTTTTATTAATACCAGGCCTGATACACGTCTGAGAATTTGGAACAAAAGCTGAAGGAGTGAAGAATCTTTACATTTCCCTTTTAAGAAAAGTAATTTTGTTACTTTATGAGTGTCAGATGCCGACAGAATAGATGAACCAGAGAAAAGTGAAGTTTCTCTGCTGACGACCACGAATGTGATCAGGGTGTAACTGAGAATTCTGGTGTCTCTCTTTAGTCGTCTTTGGCCCGAAAAACAGTTTTTATTTAGGAAAATCAACATGTTAACTAAATTTACTGTCCTCACAGAGTGAAATGATTTGATGCACAACTCGCGCTGTCTTGGACACTGAAAGACAAACGTAACAGTATCCTGCAAGTTTATATCGGCTCCAACGAAATGTCCATGACTGGATGTTCCCGACAGAACCTAAACCACGACACGAGACCTTTCACGACGAACAAGTCAACGTGTTGACATTCTAGTGTTTCTATTCCTATGTGGTCTTCCTGTCTCGGTGATGGAGGATGATGTTCTTGGCTGGTTGGTTGGGTTTAGTCGGGGTGAGTTCTGGAAGTTGTGGAGTTAAAAATCGGGACAACGCTCATTCACACTCTGCACGTTAAACACGTCACCTGCTCTGACATGTTTACCGATCCCACAAAAAACTGGACTTTCCAGCGCTCGAGGATTTCCCAGTACCGGACCAAATGTCACCAAGCGAAGTTGGTCCGTGAAGATTGTTGATTCTGGTCGGTGAAATGTGTTTCCTTGTTACAACATCTGAATGTTGTCATAAAAACCTGAAGGAGAAAAATACGCAGAGCTGAAATATGAGTTTGTGTTTTTGCATCGCAGGTTTGGGACACTTACCCGTCAGAGCTGTTCGTCCCAAAGTCGGCCACGCCCGCTGTCATCGTGGGCAGCTCCAAGTTCAGGAGTCGAGGACGATTTCCTGTTCTGTCCTACTTCCACCAGGACACACTGGTCAGTGTCAGACACAGACCGTTGATGATGATGATGATGATAATGATGAGGGCGATGATCCCGATGAGTGTCTGTCGCCTCCTACAGGCTGCCGTGTGTCGCTGCAGTCAGCCGCTGTCTGGCTTCAGCGGTCGCTGTCAGGAGGACGAGATGATGCTGCAGACCGTGATGAAGTCCAACCCCGGCAGTGACTTCATCTACGTGGTGGACACCCAGCCTAAGGTAACACGAGCACACGCACGTCCACACACACGTCCACACACACGTCCACACACACAGGGACTTGCTGATGTTCAGCACAGCCAATAGTCCGATGTGTGTGTCCAGCTGAACGCCATGGCAAACCGGGCAGCAGGGAAAGGCTACGAGAACGAGTGTGTGTGTGTGTGTGTGTGTGTGTGTGTGTGTGTGTCAGGACCTCTGTGCATGTTAGCACTCTGACATCCCTCTCGTGCTTCATGCAGTAGATGAGATGCGTTCCCCGTCCATGACCGACTTCCTGTGGGGTCTGGAGAACTCTGGGTGGCTCAAACACATCAAAGCCATTCTGGATGCCGGGGTCTTCATAGCCAGGGTGTGTCCACGTTCGCAGACACACACACACACTCACGCAGCCACAGTCACACAGGAAACACAGACCTGTGTTTCCTGTGTGCACAGGAAGAGTTAGAAAGAGTTATTTAAAAAATCTTCAGTTTATTACATATTTAGATGTACAGTCTTAGCCTTTCACATCACACCACTTTACATTTGTAACTTTAACTGGCCAGTGATGGAGATGTTCCCTCAGAGATACGCGCTGCTGCTTTTGGTTTTCCAGTTACAAGGCAACGAGACCTAAGAAACAAAATAAAACAGTCACATGTTTTATACAACTCTCCGACTTCCCGGAGACTCCCAGCGACAGAGTTTCAGCTGTACATTACTGGGTCATCGCCGGACATTTCTGTTTCAGAATTCTCAGCAATTCTCCAGTGTTTTCTGTTGAAGACACATCAGGACCACAGGTAGTACTGTCCCTGTACCCTCGTCTTCATGAGTCTTCATGAGTCCCGTCTTTCCAGAATCCTGTTCTACGTCATCTCATTAAAAAATTCATGGAAGCCAGTGGACCAGATGTGTTCTTGAAGGCAACAAATGTTGATGTACAATCTCAGAGTACAGACGAGGAGACGAGGACTGACAAGGACACTGAGACAAACCCAGACATCACAGACGAGGAGACAAGAACACTGAGACAAACCCAGACATCACAGATGAGGAGACGAGGAGACAAGGACACTGAGACAAACCCAGACATCACAGACGAGGAGACGAGGAGTGACAAGGACACGGAGACATGAAATGTGCGTGAAATGTTGTTTTTAAACGGTTTTATTTTTCTGTATGGAAAGAAAAACGACACAAAAACACATGAGCAAAACCCGTCAGGCAAGTGTGGACCGGCCGGCCGACTCCTAACTCGCATCCCCTCCGAAAATGCTTCATCTCATCCCGACCTACAAGCAGAAGTTACAAACTTCCAGGCCTGTGGTCGGACTGACGAGTCCAAACCGGAGTTACAGGCCCGTATGACGGCACCGACTGGAGCGTTTCTGAAGCTGCACCCATGGACCTCGTGACCATACTAACACTGTGACATCTAACGTCAGTTTTTGTGAGGACGTGTCTGCAGACCAGGTCTGTGTCGTGGAAAACCGGTGAAAACATTTGAACCACTCAAGGTGACGCAATACCTGAATAGGACTGAAATAATATAACAGCACTCTTAAATAAAGACCTGGCAACATGGCTCCAAGTAGTGAATTATTTAATTATCTTATGCATGCAAAAGATCCACGGAAGCTCCAGAGTCCATCAAATACCAGCAATATGTCCTGTGTTAGAAGGTTGGAGGAGTGTCAGCTTCACCCACAGAGGTGAGATCATTACTGCACCCCCTGGAGGAGGTCCCGGAGGAGGTCCTGGAGGACGTCCCGTAGGAGGTCCTGGAAGACCCCCCTCTGAAGCTTATTGATCCAAAAATGATTTGATCCTCAACCAGGATGGTGGAGCTTCTTATCGAAGGTTGACCGCTTCTGAATCACCTGGTGAAGTCAGCCATGGTCCAGTACAACTGCCTTTTTATTCTGTTTAGTCTGGTTCTGTTTCTTAGAGAGGAACTACAGTGATGTTCCGTCATCAAATAAATGTTGTTTGCTTTGTTAAAAAATAAATACAAAATAATCAAATTGTAGAGAGTCTGAGATTTAGGCAAATAAAAACACTGAAATCTGACTTTGTTCTGACATTATTTATTTATTGAAGACAAATCAAGTAAGAAAGAATCAAGTTGGCAGTACCAGGTCCGTCCTTACTGCCTCCATCAGATATAAGAGGACAGCAAACGTCTTGGAAGTTCAGGAAACTGCTGTTTCTTCCCTGACCACTAGGGGCTGCAATGATGATACAATAAACATTTTAATTTGAAGTAAATATTCATTTTATGATAATACCAGCAGACCGCTGGGACTGGCTGCCAGTTGGTCTGGGAGGGTTTGAGGACAAAGCTTAGTGAAGCAGCAGGCGGCGGCAGTCGTCCTCACAGACGAAGGCTGCTGCCTGGTGGACGCCAGCTGCTCTGGACCATCAGCTTCTACCTCTGGCAGCAGCTGGATGCTGTGACGGAGGTTTGTCCAGTTCTGACGCAGTTCTGTGGTTTATAACGTGTATTACGGCCTGTCTTGGTTGAAAGCCCACTCACCACGACAAGGTGCAGGCCAGGAGTGGGAACACGGGAACAAACAGACTTAAAGGAAACTAAAAAGCCCAGACAACCAGGAAAAATGTTGGGTTTTTTTTCCCTTGTTTGCACATATATTAATGGTTGATACCAAGTTTGCTAGAACCCAATATATACACATGTGTGTGTGTGTGCGCGCATTTTAACGTTGCAACAAAGGGGTTTTTTTTTTTGTTTTTTTTTTTTTTCTGGATCAACATTTACACAATCACACCTACAATTCAGTCGGAACCGAACAAATGGGATTTTTTTTTTTTCCAGATGGTATCCAGGTCTTCTCCTCGTATGTGGCTCTTGTTCTTATTGGTCATCTTTGTGACGAGCCGCAGAAGTAGAGCAGTGGAGATCTGGTTGGTGAGACTCACGAACGCAGAGCTGCTACTGTCCAAGGAATCCGGTCCTTTACCCTTCCTCCTTTTCTTCTCCACGACTTTAGGAGTACCGGTACAACGTGAGGCGTCTTTTGTTGCGGGCATCTGCTTCTTTAACACGTTGACCGAATGTACCAGCGTCTTACACGTCTGCTGGATGTAAAAGTTGTCTTCGGACGGAAACCTCTGGGTCAGCTGTAGCACCGTCTCCTGCAGCTTTGCCACAACGTCCCCGAGTTCCTCCAGAGAATCCTTCTCCTGAGCTTCGTGCTCGTGACTCTTCACGTTCACGCACGTCTGTTGGACGCTCTTCCCATGCGTCGCCCTCGTTTCTCCACACGTACAACAGAGCTGCGTCCCCGCACTGGAGCTCTGTGGGACACACGTTGCTCGGACACAGTCACGTCCACAACACGGAGGAGCTTTTCCGTCCGAGGCGTCAGAGCGCCGACCGGCAGAAACGATGCGGACACATCTTTTGGACACCTGGGCGTCTCCATGCTGCTGGTTCTCCTCACGTTCTTCAACGTGAACCTTTGAATTTCTTACTCCCATTTCTGAGTTTTGTTAAGATTGTTGCGAAGGTTTTAAACCCAACCGCTTTGAATCGCTGAACTTGCAATCTGTGCACGAGCGTTCCTCTACTTCTGTTTATAAACGTTTCTAAGTCGTATTGCTGACGTCAATCTGCGTCATCACGTCCAGTGGCTTGTTCTACTTTCTGACTCCGCCCACAATCTGTGATTTGTGGTCTGATTGGTCACTTCTGCGCACGTGACTGATAGGTCAGAAATATAACAATAAATGCACATACATTATTAAATATGCAGTAAAAATTACAATTCAACAGTATTAGATAAACTAATAAACTAGGAGCATTTGTTTTGCTGGAGGTCATCAGGTCATTTTGTCAGAATCAACATTTCAGTTCTAAGTTCTTCAGTTCTTCATTCTATAAGTTTGCTACATTAACTTATGTTTGTGTATCCTCAATGATTTAAAATTGGAGGAGATGTGGGTTTTTGGTGTTTAAAAGATGATTTTATGTTTTAAAAAGATGGATTTATGTTTTTACACATGGTTTTATGTTTTTAAACATGATTTTATGTTTGTAAAAGATGGTTTTATGTTTCAAGAACATTCATTTATGTTTGCTAAAACATTAACTTATTTTTTTTTTTATAAATATGATTTTATGTTTTAAAAAGATGGATTTATGTTTTTAAAACATGATTTTATCTTAGTAAAACATGGTTTTATGTTTTAAAAAATTATTTTATGTTTCAAGAACATTAATTTATGATTGTAAAACATGGTTCTATGTTGGTAAACATTATTTTATGTTAGTATAACATGATTTTATGTTTTTAAAATGAAATTTTATGATCGCAAAACATGATTTTATGTTTTATAAATTTGGATTTATGTTTTTAAAACATGGTTTGATGTTTTTAAAACATGATTTTATGTTTTTAAAACATGTTTTTATGTTTTTAAAACATGGTTTTAAGTTTGCAAAACATTACTTTATGTTCGTGTAACATGATGTTATGTTTTTAAAACATGGTTTTATGTTTTTAAAATTATGATTTTATTTCTTTAAACATAATTTTATGCTCGCAAAACATGATTTTAGGTTTTTAAAAATGATTTTTCTTTGTATTTAAACATGATGTTATGTTTTTAAAACATGTTTTTATGTTTGTAAAATATGATTTTATGTTTTTAAAACATGTTTTTATGTTTGTAAAACATGGTTTTAAGTTTGCAAAACATTAACTTATGTTTGTGTAACATGTTTTTATGTTTGTGTAACATGATTTTATGTTTTTAAAACAGGATTTTATGTTTGTAAAATATGACTTTATGTTTTTAAAATATGTTTTTATGTTTTTTAAACAAAAGAATCTATTTCCGCTTACTCCTGTTTTAGGGTCACGGGGGTGTGTCGGAGCCTATCTTGATGATTCCAGGTGAAAGGCAGGGGTAACATAAAATCATGTTTTAAAAACATAAAATCATGTTCAGAAAACATAAATTCATGTTTTAGAATCATAAAATCCATCCTTCCATCCATCATCTATAACCAATTACTCCTTTTTAGGGTCACGGGGGTCTGTTGGAGCCTATCTCGATGCATAGCAGGCGAAAGGCAGGGGTCCACCCTGGAAAGGTCACCAGTCCATCACAGGGCCACATACAAAGACAAACATGCACATTCACACCTACGGGCAATTTAGAATGATTAATTAACCTAGTATGCATGTGTTGGACTGTGGGAGGAAGCTGGAGTACCCAGAGAGATCCCACGCAATAAACCCAGCGTCATGTTATTACTTGTTTCTTTTTACATTTTAGATTTGCACTTTGTGTTTAGAATAATTTATTTATTGTGTAGCACCGAGGGTTTGACAGTAATGTCATTTCGATTCTCTGTATGAACCTCACATGTGCCAGAATTGACAATAAACGTGACTTTGACTTTGACTTATGTTTTATATGCACAAAGTATGAACTGATTACTGAGCATGATCATTGTTTTTCCACATTTTACCAGCAGACAGATGCACAAGAGCAGAAGTTTGAAGGACTCCTCAAGGAGGAATCTCTCCAGAGCATGCCAGAAATCCCAGAGTCACAAGAGTGGGGTGTCAATGCAGACGGTGAGTCTCGGATAGCTGGGTGTTTGTTTTTTTTAAATCTAATTTATTATGAATCATTACATTGAAAGCAATCGTATTTCTAGTTAAACACTCGTGTAAACTGTTGTCCTTTTTATAGTACTATATTGGTAATAAATATGCAATTACAAGCTCAGGTGAACAACAACGTGTCACTTTTTCCATTGGGCCATTAGCCATTTAACAAAAACGGAGC
Source organism: Xenentodon cancila (assembly GCA_014839995.1). Taxonomy (NCBI): domain Eukaryota; kingdom Metazoa; phylum Chordata; class Actinopteri; order Beloniformes; family Belonidae; genus Xenentodon; species Xenentodon cancila. The sequence continues at coordinate 26,593,575 of CM026198.1, read as the reverse complement.
CAAGAAAACAACCAAAACAAAGTCTAAGGATGTGTCCTTCTCTTGCATGAGATCTCCTTGGACTTCATACTAGTAACCCCACTCAAGCAGCTGCCAAATGTCAACTCAATACCTGATATGAATTCAACATCTCCTGCAGATGTGCAGATGTTTTTGCAGTTTGCTGGTCCAGAGCATTCAGGTGTCCATTAATGCAATTCCAAGAAGTACAAACATAAGCAGTGGTCTTAGAGAAGCTCTTATTTCTCTTCTTTTGTAAAGCCATCCAAACTTTGTGTAGTTCAACAATCTTCAGGGAAACAGAATATTCATGTGGATGTTCTAGTAAATTTAGCCCCACGTCAAATCACACTGTAATCAGACAAATACAAGTAGTGCAAACCTTGTAGGGCTGTCTGAGCATGTTACATGTTAAAGTGTGTGAGACCATGATTAGAAGAAGACTGAACAAGACTAGTTTGTCTGGATACATTTGGTAGAGAAAGCCTGCTCTGTGTTAAAAGAGCATGAAAGTACTACTGAGGTTCATAAAACTACATGTGAACAAGACATCTGGAGCAATGTCCTATTAACAGGTGACTTCCAGGTGCAGTTATTTGGCAGGACAACGGTACTTGTCTGACTGCATTGTGGCGAGTATAAAGTTTGGTGGAGGAGGGATTATGGTGTGGGGTTGTGTTTCAGGAGCTGGACTTGGCCCCTTAGTTCCAGTGAAAGGAACTCTGAATGTTTCAGCATAACAAGGCATTTTGGACAATTCCAGTCTCCCAACTTCGTGGGAACAGTTTGGAGCTGGCCTTCCTCTTCCAACATGACTGTGCACCAGTGCACAAAGTAGGTCCATAAAGACCTGGATGACAGAGTCTGGTGTGGATGAACTGGACTGGCCTCCACAGAGTCCTGACCTCAACCTGAGAGAACACCTTTGGGATGAATCAGAGTGGAGACGGAGAACCAGACCTTCTGGTCCAACATCAGTGTGACCTCAGAAATGCACTTCTGGAAGAATGGTCAGAAATTCCCATAAAGACACTCCTAAACCTTGTGGACAGCCTTCCCAGAAGAGTTGAAGCTGTGATCGGTGCAAAGGGACCGACATCATATTGAACCCTATGGTTCAAGAATGAGAGGTCACACATAAAAAAAAATAAATAAATAAATAAATAAGAATTTTATAAGTGACGCTTTAGACTGGAAGTCAATATATATATATATATATATATATATATATATATATATATATATATATATATATATATATATATATATATATATATAACATTAAAAACATCATTGCTCAGCACTTTAAACAAATAGAGTTAAAAGAGGAAGAGATGGTGGTCCTCCACCACGACTGTCTCGTCTCTCTTTCTTTCTCTTTCTTTTTTTTTAGCCTTTTCAAATTCCACACCCGGTGATTTTATCCCTCTTTGGCAGAATATTTATACCCCCCCCTCTCTTACTCTTTATTACTCTTTTTTTTCTTTGTTTTTTTTTTTCTTACCCAGGGATCAATAAAAATAGTTAGACTGACATGAGGGCTGGTGAAGGGTACACACCTGCACACACCTACGTGCACACAAAAAAAACAAACAAAAAAAAAAACTCTCTGTTGCAGATTAAAATGCATATATATATATATATATATATATATATATATATATATATATATATATATATATATATATAAAACTTTTGGATCCAACCAACTTGGTACCAACCATTAATATATGTGTAAACAAGGGCAAAGGTCATGAAGGTTCTAGAACTCCCTCTCATGACATCATAGGGCTGCTGTAAACTCCATAAAGCCAATATTCTCTTCAGCACATTACTTACTTCTCAGAAGCCAAGGACAGAGCCAACAACTTTCTGAAACAGTTCAGACCCATTTTGCATTTACTCCACTTTGCATTTACTCCACTTTGCATTGCAACATCACAGTATTTTTCTCAGAAATTGTAGAAGAAAGTAAGTTTCAGCACCGTCTGTGAATTACTTTTTAACTGAGCAGCTTGTTCAGTAACGTTCAGTATCATGGACAGGTACAACATAGCCCACAACTATTTTGCAAGAGGAAATGTGCCACATGCAGGAAGACCCAATATCCGTCCACCTTTTCATCCAAATTTCCCGCCTCCAGTTGAAATGGAGTTTGATGAGGATGTTGATCAAGTTTTTGATCTCAATGTGGCCAGACCAGTCAATGGGGAAGTCGCTGAAGGAGTTGCTGTTGTGCACCAAAGACAACGGCTCGGACAGCGCATTCCCCGCTGGATTCCACATCCTGACCATTTTTTCGCTGGAGGAGATGGCCTCCACATAGATCTTAATCAGCAACAACGCCGTCCACTTCGTCTTCCTGCATATCTGCAATTCCACCAGCCTCAAGCTCAAGTAGAGGCTATGTTGGAGTTTGATCAGGACATCGATTTGATGTTGGATGTCGATGTTAACGACGACAACTCAGATGAAGAAGAGGTGGACATTGATGAGGAAATGTTGGAACATATTGAGAGAATCCCTGAAAATGATGAACCAGACCAAGTGGTCGCCGCTCCTCCTGATTCTGCTGAGCAACAACATGTGAACCAACTTCAGGAAATAGAAGATCCTCTTCCTGGTGGATCGGGAATGAGGCCAAGAGACGGGGATTCCTCTAGCTTCATCCTGATCGACAGTAAAAGTGACAGTGACATAGACTCCGAGGATGATTCTGGGGATGAGTCAGTGCCTGACAGATACTGGAAGAGGAAGAGAGAGGACGATGTAGACTGTGAAAGTCTGAGCAACAAGCGTTCACGCTGCTCGCAAGAAAATGATGAACAAGACCAAGTGGTTGCTGCTCCTCCTGCTTTTGCTGAACAACAAGACATGAACCACAGTCAAGAAATAGAAGATCCTCTTCCTGGTGGATCGGGAATGAATCCAAGAGAAATGGATTCCTCTAGCTTCATCAGGATCAACAGTAAAAGTGACAGTGAGCTAGACTCAGAAGATGACTCCGAGGATGACTCCGAGGATGAGTCAGTGCCTGGCAGATACTGGAAGAGGAAGAGAGAGGACGACGTAGACTGTGAAAGTCCGAGCAACAAGCGTTCACGCTGCTCGCGTGAATACTGTGACACCAGCAGTGACACAGACAGCAGTGGAGATGGCTCCTCTTCATCTTCTGCCTCCTCTCCTTCACCACATCAAGGATCTAGGAAAAGAGGAAGGGAGGACATAGACAAGGATGATGGGAGAAGCAGCAAACAGTTCAAACACTAGTGTGAAGAAGTTTGCTAACAGACAATTGGCTTCATCAGCAAGAAACTGGAGAAAACTGGTGCAGTCACGACTTCCAAACATGCTGAAGCCACTGGAACCAGGAATGTGATGTGGAAGAAGAAAAGAAGGCTGCTTGGAGATCCGTGCTGCTGTGGCTCTGCACTATGTTGGATTTTATTCTTTCTTTTGCTTTATTCTCAATAAAAAAAGCAAAAAAAAAAAAAGCTTAATCTCTGCTTTCTGAGTTTAATAGGATTCACCTATTTTTGTACTTGTTTTCACCTTTTGTTAGTACTTGTATTTAAGTTCTGTGTACATAGTGCTACCTTTTGTATAATGTTTTTTTTTAATATTTTGTATTTTTAATATAGTGTATTATCCTCTAAACTGGTGGTTCTGAGAGAGCTCTGCACAAGAATTCAAAAGGTGTCTGGACTGTTGGTTTACACACAAATGGCAAATTAAAACCTTTAACCTTGAAAACAATAAAAAAGGAATGGGAGGTCACTTAAGTTCATATGCGGGTGAGTTCATAAGGCAGGTGAGCCAATACTTTTGGCCATATGGTGTATATAAACCATAAAATCATGTTTTAAAAACATAAAATCTTGTTTTAAAAACATAAAGTCATGTTTTTAAAAAAAAAATCATGTTCTGCAAACATAGACACAAGAAGAAAGTAGAGAATCTGCAAAATAACAAAGAAGACATTAATATGTGTCCGTGTCCACATAAAACCTCTCAAGTGTCACACAGCTGGGTCCTGCAGCTGCCAATAAGAGCAGCACATGAAGTGACAGTGAGAGGAAAATACAGCAGCATGGAGCAAACAGTGTCTGTGTGTGGCAGCAGAAATGGTGCTGGTGGTACCTTGGTACTTGTAGTACTTGGTACAAGACCCCGCCGTGTCATCCACATGTGACTGCAGATCCACATGTCCACATAGAGACCAGGTCTGCACAGGATGGACGTGGGACGCCACGGACTCTGAGCACCAGAAACATATAAAACCCAGAGTGAACATTGAAGCATAACAACTATTTCAGCTTGTTCAGGGGTCATTTACAGCAGGTTTGTACTATTTCCAACACTACTTAGAAATGACTCGTAAATAAATATATGAGCAGTTAAGTGTTTCATTCCCCCCAAGTATTTGTACTTTAAAGAGGTGGACAAAATAGCAGCACGACCGCTGAACAAAGAAAAGCTGTCCTGTCCATCAAGAGTCACGGAGGTGTTTTACAGGAGCCACACTGGACCACGCGCTGTGTCTGGTCACAATGGCAACAGTCGGACCCTCACGCACGAGCTTCCCGCCAGTGGCGCTGCTGACCTGCGCAGTTCCCGCCGTTACGGTAAAGACAGCGGTATATTTATACTGTCATTTAACTCACTTCTTGACCAGCGACAACAAATGTTTGGATGTGATTTGCTGGACACGCTGGAGGGTCCGGAGAGGCGAGTAGTAACACATCAATTCAATTGTTAATAACACGAACGAAAGACACGATACGGTGTCTAATGCCAATGTTCGGTGCACTGAATATCAATTTACTAACGAGTTAGCGAAGTAAGTAGCTGTTTTATTGTTTAAGCTTGTGCTGACACAACTTGTTTCCCCTTTGAGACGAAGCAAACAGATCGGTAACAGTTTTTACGAATTGACAAGAGTCTGACAGGTGGTTTTAGGTACTTACATCCAGTTTTAGTCAAGTTCCAGCTCTTTGCCTTATTTGTTAGTGAACTGTGGTTAAGTTCAACAGTCAACTGAACTAATTAGATAAAAACTCAAAAGACTAAGCAGTCAACATTAATAACGTTGTTGTGAGTTAGTGAAATACATCCCCCATGTAGCATTGCGGTAAGAAACATCCAATCACAGGCCAGCCTGATGTCACGTGCTCCGATACTGCGCCAAAGAAAAAAAATAAATAAATAAAAACACACATGCAAACTCGCCCCTCTTATTGACAGTTGCAGGACCCCACAATCTTTGTGAAAAACAAAAGCTTTTTGTCCACTGGTATTGTTTCTATCAACTAGTTTCACATCCTTTGTGTACAACTGAGACAAAATCTATCATCTATATTTACTTGTAAACATGAAGCTTTAGAAAACAAATGTGTGGTTTGTAGGACTTAGGTTAGTTAGTTTTCATAGGTTACTATTTAAAAAGAATAGAGTGGTGATATCCGCCGTTAGTTGACTTCCTGACACTTCCAAGCCTCTCGAAGCAGTTTTTATTAGTATAGACTGGTACTGACAAAACAATGAAGGTTAAACCAAACTGAAAAATGACATTATTTTTTATAAAAATTCTGCTTTTACAAAATATTTTCAATATTTTGACCAGTAGAAAGTGAGTGAAATGGTCCTATTTACAATTTTCTACAAATAGATTAAAGGCTTCACAAATCACAAGCTGTGTTGAAGATGTTGTTTAGTGTCTAAAAGGGAACTTACTCCTGGTTTGAGCAGTCCAAGTATCGTGGGTTCTGACCTGGACCTGTTCTAAGGCCTCTTTGCTCTAAAATGCAGAGGAATGGTCCTTCAGTCTGGGTCAGAGACTGACCTCAGCGTCCTGTTAACCTGCCACTTGAGGTCTTCTGCTTCTTTTCAAGTGTGAAAATGAAACTCACCAAAATACATGTAATACAGTGATGCAGTTGAGCATTTAAGTGCCTCTTTTCAACACTGTTACACATCTTGCAATTATCTTCCTGTCGTCGGTCTGAAGCTGAATTAAAATATGCCTTAATCTACAGCAAGTGAGGTACTAATTGCATTTGCAGGCATCTTGGACTTTGCTCTTACTTATAACTATACTTGCGCTGTAAAGGCCTCGTTCAGATGTCCAATCACATGTTGGGCTTCCCTGAACTGTGACGTCTGGCAGAGCGGCCGTCGTCCAGGACAGTCCACTTCACAGCTCCAGTGTCTTATGTGGCTTATGTGCAGTGTATTTTTAAAAGCATCGGTTTTATACAAGGGAGTGAGTTTAGAGAAGTTGTAGATGTTTGAGTATCTTAAATTGTGCTCTATCTATTCACAGATTTTGGCGGTGAGACTGTGATGGGACAATGTACATGTCCAAAAGAAGACGAGGTACAATATTTGTTCACTTTTCAATATGACGGCCTCTACGAGCATGTCCATCTTCAGACAAGTAAAACAAGTCAACAGTCACACCTCTGCATGTGTGTGTCTTGTTCAACACCTAAACTGCTCTGCAGTGTTTCCCTCTTAACCATACAGAATTACAGTCCAACGCTTTTTCAGAGGAACTTGGGAGGAGGAGTTTGAATCTTCTTACAGGTTCAAACGTCTCAAGGAGTCTTTTTTACCATAAATGTAAAAAAGTATAAACGCAGGAGATCCTTCAGACCGCTGCAAGAGATCGTCCAGACTTCTGATCCTTCCATCACAAAGCTAGAATCGTCTGTAAAGAATCTTTATAGGAATTCAAATAAAGTCACAGTAAATGTTGTTTGAATGAATTGAGCTGAAACTGAACTGAAATGTTGATTCTGACAAAATGACCTGATGACCTCCAGCAAAACAAATGCTCCTAGTTTATTAGTTTATCTAATAATATTGAATTGTCATTTTTACTGCATATTTATTAATGTATGTGCATTTATTGTTATATTTCTGACCTATCAGTCACGTGCGCAGACGTGACCAATCAGACCACAAATCACGATAGTGGGCGGGGTCAGGAAGTAGAAGAGCGAAACGTCGTTCCATTTCCATCACCTTAGTAACAAGCCACTGGTGGTGATGACGCAGATTGACGTCAGCAATACGACTTAGCAACGTTTATAAACAGAAGTGGAGGAACGCTCCCGCACAGATATCAAGTTAAGCGATTCAAAGCGGTTGGGTTTAAAACCTTCCCAAGAATCTTAACAAAACTCAGAAATGGGAGTAAGAAATTCAAAGGTTCACGTTGAAGAACGTGAGGAGAACCAGCAGCATGGAGACGCCCTGGTCTCCAAAAGATGTGTCCGCATCGTTTCTGCCGGTCGGCGCTCTGACGCCTCGGACGGAAAAGCTCCTCCGTGTTGTGGACGTGACTGTGTCCGAGCAACGTGTGTCCCACAGAGCTCCAGTGCGGGGACGCAGCTCTGTTGTACGTGTGGAGAAACGAGGGCGACGCACAGGAAGAGCGTCCAACAGACGTGCGTGAACGTGAAGAGTCATGAGCACGAAGCTCAGGAGAAGGATTCTCTGGAGGAACTCGGGGACGTTGTGGCAAAGCTGCAGCAGACGGTGCTCCAGCTGACCCAGAGGTTTCCGTCCGAAGACAACTTTTACATCCAGCAGACGTGTAAGACGCTGGTACATTCGGTCAACGTGTTAAAGAAGCAGAGGCCCGCAACAAAAGACGCCTCACGTTGTACCGGTACTCCTAAAGTCGTGGAGAAGAAGAGGAGGAAGGGTAAAGGACCGGATTCCTTGGACAGTAGCAGCTCTGCGTTCGTGAGTGTCACCAACCAGATCTCCACTGCTCTACTTCTGCGGCTCGTCACAAAGATGACCAATAAGAACAAGAGCCACATACGAGGAGAAGACCTGGATACCATTTGGAACCGTCTGACAGACCTGGTGGCGGCTGAACTGGATGCTTGTGACTGTGATCTCCTGAGGACTGAAGCCAACATCAAGGACGTCACCAAGAACATGGTGAGGAGCCTTTTGAAGACGTTCGGATCGTCCGAAAGCCTGCTGCTGGCAGCAATGTCACCACAGAACCGAGCTTTTGATAAGGCTGTCATGAGCTTTTTAATAGGGAAGCTCAACGTCCAAAAGAAGAAGAATATCGTTTTCAGGTGTTTTTCAGCCATTGCGAAGATGTTCACTTAGGGTCCTGATGGTTTTAACATCTACAAGAAGAGCGTCGTTGGCTCGTGGCCATCCAGATGATCTTCCTGTATGTTTTTAACTTGAACTTTGACGTGTCGGCTCCCCTGTGGATGTGTCTCTAAAGATCAGTTTCTTGAGGTTTTCTCCGGGTGCTCCGGTTTCCTGCCTCAGCAAAAAAAAAAAAAATCCCATTTGTTCTGTTCCGACTGGATTGTAGGTGTGATTGTGTAAATGTTGATCCAGAAAAAACAAAAAACAAAAAAAAACCCTTTGTTGCAACGTTAAAATGCGCACACACACACACATGTGTATATATTGGGTTCTAGCAAACTTGGTATCAACCATTAATATATGTGCAAACAAGGGAAAAAAAACCCAACATTTTTCCTGGTTGTCTGGGCTTTTTAGTTTCCTTTAAGTCTGTTTGTTCCCGTGTTCCCACTCCTGGCCTGCACCTTGTCGTGGTGAGTGGGCTTTCAACCAAGACAGGCCGTAATACACGTTATAAACCACAGAACCGCGTCAGAACTGGACAAACCTCCGTCACAGCATCCAGCTGCTGCCAGAGGTAGAAGCTGATGGTCCAGAGCAGCTGGCGTCCACCAGGCAGCAGCCTTCGTCTGTGAGGACGGCTGCCACCGCCTGCTGCTTCACTAAGCTTTGTCCTCAAACCCTCCCAGACCAACTGGCAGCCAGTCCCAGCGGTCTGCTGGTATTATCATAAAATGAATATTTACTTCAAATTAAAATGTTTATTGTATCATCATTGCAGCCCCTAGTGGTCAGGGTAGAAACAGCAGTTTCCTGAACTTCCAAGACGTTTGCTGTCCTCTTATATCTGATGGAGGCAGTAAGGACGGACCTGGTACTGCCAACTTGATTCTTTCTTACTTGATTTGTCTTCAATAAATAAATAAATAATGTCAGAACAAAGTCAGATTTCAGTGTTTTTATTTGCCTAAATCTCAGACTCTCTACAATTTGATTATTTTGTATTGATTTTTTAACAAAGCAAACAACATTTATTTGATGACGGAACATCACTGTAGTTCCTCTCTAAGAAACAGAACCAGACTAAACAGAATAAAAAGGCAGTTGTACTGGACCATGGCTGACTTCACCAGGTGATTCAGAAGCGGTCAACCTTCGATAAGAAGCTCCACCATCCTGGTTGAGGATCAAATCATTTTTGGATCAATAAGCTTCAGAGGGGGGTCTTCCAGGACCTCCTACGGGACCTCCTCCAGGACCTCCTCCGGGACCTCCTCCAGGGGGTGCAGTAATGATCTCACCTCTGTGGGTGAAGCTGACACTCCTCCAACCTTCTAACACAGGACGTATCGCTGGTATTTGATGGACTCCGGAGCTTCCATGGATCTTTTGCATGCATAAGATAATTAAATAATTCACTACTTGGAGCCATGTTGCCAGGTCTTTATTTAAGAGTTCTGTTATATTATTTCAGTCCTATTCAGGTATTGCGTCACCTTGAGTGGTTCAAATGTGCTTCTACAGAGGTTTGGAGACGGTTTTCCACGACACAGCCCTGGTCTGCAGACACGTCCTCACAAAAACTGACGTTAGATGTCACTGTGTCAGTATGATCACCGAGGTCTGTGGCTGGAGCTTCAGAAACGCTCCAGTCGGTGGCGTCAAAGCGGGCCTGTAACATCGGTTTGGACTCGTCAGTCCAACCACAGGCCTGGAAGTTTGTAACTTCTGCTTGTAGGTCGGGATGAGATGAAGCATTTTCGGGGGGGATACGAGTTAGAAGTCGGCCGGCCGGTCCACACTTGCCTGACGGGTTTTGCTTGTGTTTTTGTGTCTTTTTTCTTTCCATACAGAGAAATAAAACCGTTTAAAAACGACATTTCATGCACAGATACAGTCAACTTAAATAAACACTTATGAAAGAAAACCAAACGTATTAAACAAAACAAAGGGAAGCATCATGATTTCATCAGGACTGGATATTTAAATATTATTATTATTATCAGTTTAGAAAGTGATTAGATTCATTGGACCACAGACAATAATTGAACACTAATAACACAAAGCTTACAATAAATAACAAGTCAGCACAATAACAGCCCGGACCTCCCTCAGCCCAAAGGCTGCACAAAGGAACCTACGCTGCCACCTAGTGGTGATGTACATCATACTGGCAGCTGGTTGGTTTGATTTCTGCTTTCCGATTTCATTTCTCATTAATCTTATTCATGTTTATTTCCCTAATTACTTCAAATATTTACATTTCATAGTGAGCAGCTGTCGACTTCTGGTAAGGAAGCTTTTCAGCTCTTTTTAAAGCTCATTAAATTCACCTTTTATTTTGGTAACAGTAACTTATTTACATCCTGTAAGGATAAAACTCCAGAAACATTTGGGTCCGGCGCTGCTGTAACTATGGAAACAGAAACAACGTTCCCTCATGTCTGCGCTTGACTGATGGCCGCATGAGAGAGAAACAGCAGAACTTCAGATTTACAGATTTTGGGGCGGTTCCCGGGGTTCCCAGGGTTCCTGTCAGAACCAGAACTCATCTCCTACCAGGAAAGACCGGAGCCTCAGAGTTGGTAAAAACTTCCAGGTTCCTGTTCTTCCAGTTTGGCGCCACAGACCGCCTCATTCCAGGTCCGGGTCCTTGCCGTCGTCGCCACCGCTGGATGAGCGGCTGCTGAGGTCGGCTACGCCCGACTCCAGGGCGCTGCAGGCGGAGAGCTCCTCGGGGTCCAGACTCTGGAGCTGCAGCGCCAGCGGTGAGAGGGGGTCGGAGTCCAGGCTCTGAGAGTTCTGACTGGCCGGTCCATGAGACATTGCGCTAACAGGTCTGCTGATTGGTTCTGTGTAGGTGGCGGGTCCGGCCCACCACGTCTCTGCCACAGCTGGTTAGTCCTCCTCCTCGGAATGTTGATATTCTCCCACATGATTGGCTTCCCCATCAAAGCTGCGATCCTCTGCAGAAACAACATTAATGAACTGACACATCATCCTCATCATCACCACCATCATCACAGTCACCATCATCATCCTCATCATCACCACCGTCATCATCCTCATCATCCCAGTCATCATCATCATCATCTTCACCATCATCATCATCACCTTCATCTTCACCATCATCATCATCACCTTCATCTTCACCATCATGAGCAGCAGTGAAAAACTCTCCTTTTAGGACGTCAGAGCCAAGTCTCCAAGTCTAACATGTTTTTATTCTTGTAGAATAGTGAATGTGAAAATATGAACCAGTGTGTTAAAAATGTCATTGATGGTTCTGACGGTCTGGTCACATGTTCCTCTAGGAGCCACCTGAATCAAATGAAAGTCACTGATGCTCTGCAGACTGGCGTTTGTGTCACAGCAGCTGTTTAAACTGGGTCTGAGGCGTCCGCTGCTTCTGGAGCAGCGTGGACCTCAGAGGAACCTGATCTGACTCTGCTGTGTTCAAACACAGACTCAAGCAGGTATGAAAATGTTTAAAGACCAAACTGACCGAGCTGAGGTTTGAAATGGATGTAAACGACCCGTCTGTGTCCTGCACTGATTTCATTGGAGTTCTGCCGCGATATCCAGGTGCTTACTGATTTTAAATCACTGACAGTGATGTCATTCATTCTGGGTGAAACTAAAGAACGGATCTCTGTTAGAGATACAACATCGCTCAGGGGTCTGCTTGTTTTTGTTAGCTCACTGCCTCCTGGTGGATGCGTTGCTTAGCAACCACAGGAGTACGAGGCGACATGATGGAACCGACGTTTGGAACGGACAGATGACCAACGTATTAAAATGGAGCATAAAGGCTTAATTTCTACATTTTGACTTATTTCTTTGCAGACAAAATATGCATCAATTTTTACATTTCAGACCTGCAACCCATTCAGAGAAAGTATTGTCAAATTGAGTGCTAAAAAGGAGGTGAAAGACAAAAACGTTGTTTCAAACAAGTGATGTGAGCAGCTGACTGTAATGATTCGTACTAAAGTACTGAGTCTGACAGATGTGTGATAAACCCACGCAAACGTTTAAAAACAGTGTTCCTCAACTGAAGGGACCTCCCATCCTCAGACCACATTAACAGATAATCGACCCCCATACGACCGGGTCACCATGGAAACCGTCGTCAACACTAACAAACTGAAACGCATTCACTAATGACACATGACGTCTCCTCGTCTGTAATGTCTGGGTTTGTCTCAGTGTCCTTGTCTCCTCGTCTCCTCGTCCGTGATGTCTGGGTTTGTCTCAGGCAGCTAAAACATTAAAGTGGTTAAAACCTCCATGTCTTAACTCTTTCCTGTGAAGTGCTGCAGGTCTGAATTGTCAAAATTGATGTTTTTGACAAATGAATTAAAACTGATGAGAAGAAAACTTTACAAATCTTGGGCTCACGCTGTCTGCAGGGAATTAAAAATCCAAGTAACTTTGTGTTTTACTCATGTTCATTTCCCATGTGGTCCCAAAGTTTTCTCTTCGTGACTCTTCCACCTTTAATCACATCTAGTGGCGCTTTAATCTTCACATTAGATAAACGTCTGAATGTCGATGTAATGCCGCTCCTTGCTGGTAAAACTAAGGTTCAGCAGAAACCAGGTGAATTAGAACTCCTAATAAAATACTGCACAAGAACAAACATGATGGAAATATTTCACCATCTAGTTTTGGGAAAGCAGATGCTGAACAGATGTGAAAGTCGATGTTTGTTATGGAATTAAAGACGTGGAGCTGTAGGAGGGTCTGAGTGGGTGTTCTGGGTGTGGTTTGATTTAAGGCCTGTAATAAGGCATGTGTTTGTGTGTTGGATGCCTCGTCTGCAGCCGGGGGAGTGGTGCTGGTGGTGGTGGGCGGGTCCTCCGGCTGGTACCTCCTGGTGATTGGTCAGCTCCTCCTCCAACTGGTGAGATTCCTCCCTCACAGCAGACAGGTAGTCGACGGGCGACTGACGAGGCGGCATCGATTTCTCAACGTGGTTATAGAGACCCTCCCACATTCTGGAGAAAACCATTTATACAGAGAATCAAAACCACAGCTGCCTTTACATCCATGTCTTCATAGGAGGTAGAGTCCGACACGCCCACCTGAGTCCCCAGTTCTCCAGACTCCACAGGACGTTGGTCATGGACGGGGAAGGCATCTCACCCACTGCATGAAGCACGAGAGGGATGTCAGAGTTCCAACATCCACAGAGATCCTGACGCACACACACACACACACACACACACACTCCAGTGTACCGATTGTTGATGATCTTCTGCTGGCTGCTCCTCATCACGTGAATGTTCTCGATGCCGATGAACTGCAGTTTGATGTTGGTGTAGTGGTCTTCGTTCTCGTAGCCTTTCCCTGCTGCCCGGTTTGCCATGGCGTTCAGCTGGACACACACATCGGACGGTTTGTGTTTAAAATGTATTTATTGTGTAGCACCGAGGGTTTGAGAGTAACGTAATTTCGATTCTCTGTATGTATCTCACACGTAGTAGAATTGACAATAAACTTGACTCTGACTATTGGCTGCGCTAAACATCAGCAAGTCCCTGTGTGTGTGGACGTGTGTGTGGACGTGTGTGTGGATGTGCGTGTGCTTGTGTTACCTTAGGCCGGGTGTCCACCACGTAGATGAAGTCACTGCCGGGGTTGGACTTCATCACGGTCTGCAGCATCATCTCGTCCTCATGACAGCGACCGCTGAAGCCAGACAGCAGCTGACTGCAGCAACACACGGCAGCCTGTAGGAGGCGACAGACACTCATCGGGATCATCGCCCTCATCAACATCATCATCATCATCATCATCAACGGTCTGTGTCTGACACTGACCAGTGGCTCCTGAACTTGGAGCTGCCCACGATGACGGCGGGCGTGGCCAACTTTGGGACGAACAGCTCTGACGGGTAAGTGTCACAAACCTGCGAGGCGAAAACACAAACTCATATTTCAGCTCTGCGTATTTTTCTCCTTCAGGTTTTTATGACAACATTCAGATGTTGTAACAAGGAAACACATTTCACCGACCAGAATCAACAATCTTCACGGACCAACTTCGCTTGGTGACATTTGGTCCGGTACTGGAAAATCCTCGAGTGCTGGGAAGTCCAGTTTTTTGTGGGATCGGTAAACATGTCAGAGCAGGTGACGTGTTTAACGTGCAGAGTGTGAATGAGCGTTGTCCCGATTATAACTCCACAACTTCCAGAACTCACCCCGACTAAACCCAACCAACCAGCCAAGAACATCATCCTCCATCACAGAGACAGGAAGACCACGTAGGAATAGAAACACTAGAGCGTCAACATGTTGACTTGTTCGTCGTGAAAGGTCTTGTGTCGTGGTTTAGGTTCTGTCGGGAACGTCCAGTCATGGACATTTCGTTGGAGCCGATATAAACTTGCAGGATACTGTTACGTTTGTCTTTCAGTGTCCAAGACAGCGCGAGTTGTGCATCAAATCATTTCACACTGTGAGGACAGTAAATTTAGTTAACATGAAGATTTTCCTAAATAAAAACAAGAAAAGACACCAGAATTCTCAGTTACACCCTGATCACATTCGTGGTCGTCAGCAGAGAAACTTCACTTTTCTCCGGTTCATCTATTCTGTCGGGTTCTGACACTCATAAAGTAATAAAATGACTTTTCTTAAAAGGGAAACGTAAAGACTCTTCACTCCTTCAGCTTTTGTTCCAAATTCTCAGACGTGTATCAGGCCTGGTATTAATAAAACCCTAACGACTCTCACCCCTAATTACGAGACGAAGGTCCCCACTCATTAGCAGACTACTGCCAGTAACTCTTGTCCAAACAGCAGCTGCAAACGCTCCCTTGTGGCCAGATGTGGTATTTCTGTATAGACTGGTTTAAAACAAAAATACAGTTTATATCAAAAAAACAAAAAAACAAAAAAAAAGTCAAAGAAAAGTTGCAATCGGTGAATTTCAGAGAAGTGGAAGCTGGTCAGAGTTGGTTGGTTGATGTAAATAACACAAACCTTCAGTTGATCAAGATGCGGAGCCTCTGATTCAGTCTGGTTCATTTAGACCCACAGAGCGGCTCGTGTACTCTGCTGTTCAAAGGAAGGTAACAGGAACGATGGTGTGATGCTGTATGTGACATATTTATCAATCATTTCATCTCTGACAGTCTCAGAGAAGGGTCAAAACAAAAACCCCTCACACAAACGCACAACAGCTGTAATCAAAGCTTTTACAAACAAATCAGCCGCAGTTGTTATCGGGACAGCCGGAGCACGACCGCGTCACTGCGTTTCAGGAGTGGTTACGTCTTCAGAACTGTGCCTGACAGACACAGCTGAGGGAAAACAACGGTTTGAATGCAGCCTCTTTCTAACCTGTAACCCTGAGGAAAAGCCTCAGCTCTGACCTTCGCACCAACAAATACCTCTGAACAGCCAGGTACTCTGTAGTCAGGGACTATTTTTAGCTGAGGATTAATACACATTCATGCACATTTGCTGCTCTGCGGGGAGTTTCTGCAGGACGCTGTTCTGAGAGGAGCTGCTGCTGCTGAATTCACATCCTTTAAAATCTGTGAAGCAAAGAAACAAACATTTACTCAGCAGAGGCTCCTGAAACTGACCAGAATTTGATCCAAGTTCATTTCTACAGAAGCCTGAAGGTTTGCTGGTCTGGAGCTTTCATTTCTGTGTTCAGTTCTACCCCAAAGACTGAACAATGCACAAAGAAACTGTAAAGAAAGAAACCCTGGAGCCCCGTGTCAGAGTCCACAGGCCTCACTGACCACCTCAGATGTTAGAGTCCATGACAGCACAGGCAGAAGAAGACCAAACCAGGATTGTTCGTGTGAAAGGAGAAAATCTCTGCTGTCATGGAAGCACGACTGAGGTTCACAAAAATGCATCTGAAAAAAACCAGCAGACTTCAGGAACAAGACCCTTGGAACACATGAGACCAAAGTGAAGATGTTGGAATGATGTTTGCTGAACTCCTCTGTAGACCAGAGTTTTCTAGAGACTAATGTGAGGACATCTGTCTAACAGACAAAGACCGGCTGAAAATCTACATCAGAATGACTCTTCTGGAATGACCTGGTCAATGTCCAGACCTGAACCTGATTTAGGTGCTGTGGTGGGAAGAAGTGAACGTCCAAAACCCTCATTAAACTGAAGAAACATTGGCAAGAAGAACAACCAGAACTCCTCCACAACCAAGAGACACTGATGAAGACAGGAAACATCTAGCGATGGTTCCTGCTGCTGAAGGAAACATCTAGCGATGGTTCCTGCTGCTGAAGAAAACATCTAGCGATGGTTCCTGCTGCTGAAGAAAACATCTAGTGATGGTTCCTGCTGCTGAAGAAAACATCTAGCGATGGTTCCGGCTGCTGAATGAAAAGATCTACCGATGGTTCCTGCTGCTGAAGGAAACATCTACTGATGGTTCCTCTGCTGAAGGAAACATCTACTGATGGTTCCTCTGCTAAAGGAAACATCTACTAAGGGTTCCTGCTACAGAAGAAAACATCTACAGATGGTTCCTCTGCTGCTGAAGGAAACATCTACTGATGGTTCCTGCTGCTGAAGGAAACATCTAGCGATTTTTCCTTCTGCTGAAGGAAACACCTACCGATGGTTCCTGCTGCTGAAGGAAACATCTACCGATGGTTCCTCTGCTGCTGAAGAAAACATCTACCGATGGTTCCTGCTGCTGAAGGAAACATCTAGCGATGGTTCCTCTGCTGCTGAAGGAAACAGCTAATGATTGTTCCTCTGCTGAAGGAAACATCTACCGATGGCGTCTCTGCTAAAGGAAACACCTACTGAAGGTTCCTGCTACTGAAGGAAACATCTACTGATGGTTCCTGCTGCTGAAGGAAACATCTAATGTTCCTCTGCTGAAGGAAACATCTACTGAGGGTTCCACTGCTGAAGGAAACATCTACCGATGGTTCCTCTGCTGAAGGTGGGATGTTGAATCATGGAACATACCCAGTTTTTCCACCCACAGCTTCTGCTTTTTGTTTTAGTTAAATAACAACTCGTTCAATATGTCACACGTTCATCTGAGGTTTCTTCAGTTTAAGACCTGTTAAGGACCAGAAATTATGAATCTAATTATTGTATCCGGATCCTGAGAGTTAAAATAAAGCGTACTTTAGTTTCACATGGCAGT
The DNA here is from genome assembly GCA_014839995.1 of Xenentodon cancila. NCBI lineage: Eukaryota > Metazoa > Chordata > Actinopteri > Beloniformes > Belonidae > Xenentodon > Xenentodon cancila. The sequence goes on along the minus strand of CM026198.1, from coordinate 26,576,295 downwards.
AGACATGAAAGTCCTTAAAACCTGATCTGAGCCACACAGAGCTGAAGAGGCGTGGTCCTGGTGTCAGCTGCACGCCGGAGGGCGGCTGCCGACGCTCGGCTCTGCCAAAGGCTCATTCCGCCCTTCTTACCAGCAGTAACCTCCTCTCTCTGGCCCGTCGTCCGTGCACAGCCACACTCACCCGGTACTCGCTGTTGGCTGCCGTAGTGACCCACAGGTTGTTGGGAACCCCCATCATCCTGTAGTCCGCCGTGAGGTTGATGAAGTTCCAGGACTCCTCTCGCTCCTCTTTGTTCACGTTGGGGTTGAAGGACAGGCAGTAGAGCACGCTGTACTTCTCTGAGGGGAGAGAGGAGACTTATTTAGACTCTCCTGTTCATGAGAACCTGATCTAGACGCGTTTATCGACACAAACCGAGTGAAACCAGAACACATGAAGGATGTTAAAGCAGCACAAAGGAGCACATGAAGACCTCAACAGAAGATAAGCAGGTTCCAGAGGGCTGCAGAGAAGCAGCCATGAACTGTGACTGAGGAGACCATACTGGACCCGCCCTCTGGTTCTGGTCCGTCAAACGAGCAAACATGAGTGTGTGAGGCGGAGCTCTGCGGTTGATGTCTCCTCGAGGACCGGGGAAAGTTACGTTCACTTCCTCCTCTGACGGCAGCGTCTCTCAGTCCACCATGTCGAAAAAGCTTCCTGATGACGCAGTCATTTTTCAGGGTTTTTCAGGTTCTGGATCTAACTGACCTCCAAGTTCCACCGTCCAACATCTTGACTGTCTGGTCAAGATGTCAAGAGTTTACGCCCATCACAGCTGGACGTTAACTTCTACAAAGATGATATGAAGCAGCTGCTTTAGTGACAGCTGTCGTCCCTCCAGCTACGTCGCACCAACAGAGCACGTCGGTACTTATGTACTTATGTGTTTTAGTGTGCTGTACCAACGGACCGGCGGTCTGCTGGCCCGGATCGGTCCGAGGATGAAGGCTGGTCAAGAAGCAGCAACCTTTGCAGCGGCTGACGGCTGCCTACTGGGCTAACTGGAGGACGGCCTCTAGCTGGCGAGGACGGCCTCTAGCTGGCGAGGACGGCCTCTAGCTGGCGAGGACGGCCTCTAGCTGGCTGGGTGCTGGTCCTGGCGGCAGCTGAACAACTGGATCCTCCGGTTCTCAGCCTCCAGGTTGGCCACGACCCTTTTGGACACTAACTTGGACCGAGTTAGTTGATCTTCAGCTAGTCGAGGGTCCCCGTGAGGTCTGATCGGAGCGCCACCGACCCAGTTTTAACTCTGATGTTGTTTTGTATTTTGTTTTGTGACATCTGTGATGAGGACGGACGGACGGACGAAGGGGATGAGGGTGAATGTGGGCTGACGTTAGCTAGACAAATCAGCTGCATAGTGGTAACTGACACACACACACAGACACACACAGACACACACAGACACACACAGACACACAGACACAGACACACACACACACACACACACACACTTACAATCACACACACACGCACTCACACACACACACACACACTTACAATCACACACACACGCACTCACACACACACACACACACACACACACTCACATACACACACACTCAAACAGACACACACACACACACACTCACACACACTCACACTCACATACACACACACTCAAACAGACACACACACAGACACACACACACACACAGACACACACAGACACACACAGACACACACACACACACACACACACTTACAATCACACACACACGCACTCACACACACACACACACACACACACTTACAATCACACACACACGCACTCACACACACACACACACACACACACACACACACACTCACATACACACACACTCAAACAGACACACACACACACACTCACACACACTCACATACACACACACTCAAACAGACACACACACACACACTCACACACACTCACACACACTCACGCTCACATACACACACTCAAACAGACACACACACACACTCACACATACTCAAACACACACACACACACACACACACTCTCACACACACTCACACTTACACTCACAAACACACTCACACACACACTTACACACTCACGCTCACATAAACACACACTCACACACACAATCACTCACACTCACATAAACACACAATCACGCAGACACTCACACATCTCCTGCAGTGGTCTGAAGGATCTCCTGCAGTGGTCTGAAGGATCTCCTATAGCGGTCTGAAGGATCTCCTGCAGTGGTCTGAAGGATCTCCTATAGTGGTCTGAAGGATCTGCTGCAGCGGTCTGAAGGATCTCCTGCAGCGGTCTGAAGGATCTCCTGCAGCGGTCTGAAGGATCTCCTGCAGCGGTCTGAAGGATCTCCTGCAGCGGTCTGAAGGATCTCCTGCAGCAGTCTGAAGGATGTCCTGCAGCGGTCTGGATCTGACACTCTGATGTTGAATCAGTGTTGTGAGGAGAACGGTCAGTGTTGTCGTGCTGTTTTTCATTTTATAATTAATACTTTTTTTAAATTTATGGTAAAACGCCTCCTTGAGACGTTTGAACCTGTAACAAGATTCAAACTCCTCCTCCCAAGTTCCTCTGAAAAAGCGTTGGACTGTAATTCTGTATGGTTAAGAGGGAAACACTGCAGAGCAGTTTAGGTGTTGAACAAGACACACAGATGCAGAGGTGTGACTGTTGACTTGTTTTACTTGTCTGAAGATGGACATGCTCGTAGAGGCCGTCATATTGAAAAGTGAACAAATATTGTACCTCATCTTCTTTTGGACATGTACATTGTCCCATCACAGTCTCACCGCCAAAATCTGTAAATACATAGAGCCCAATTTAAGATACTCAAACATCTACAACTTCTCTAAACTCACTCCCTTGAATAAAACCGATGCTTTTAAAAATACACTGCACATAAGCCACATAAGACACTGGAGCTGTGAAGTGGACTGTCCTGGACGACGGCCGCTCTGCCAGACGTCACAGTTCAGGGAAGCCCAACATGTGATTGGACATCTGAACGAGGCCTTTACAGCGCAAGTATAGTTATAAGTAAGAGCAAAGTCCAAGATGCCTGCAAATGCAATTAGTACCTCACTTGCTGTATATTAAGGCGTATTTTATTTCAGCTTTAGACTGACGACAGGAAGGTAATTGCAAGATGTGTAACAGTGTTGGAAAGAGGCACTTAAATGCTCAACTGCATCACTGTATTACATGTATTTTGGTGAGTTTCATTTTCACAATTGAAAAGAAGCAGAAGACCTCAAGTGGCAGGTTAACAGGACGCTGAGGTCAGTCTCTGACCCAGACTGAAGGACCATTTCTCTGCAGTTTAGAGCAAAGAGGCCTTAGACCAGGTCCAGGTCAGAACCCACGATACTTGGACTGCTCAAACCTGGAGTAAGTTCCCTTTTAGACACTAAACAACATCTTCAACACAGCTTGTGATTTGTGAAGCCTTTAATCTAATTGTAGAAAATTGTAAATAGGACCATTTCACTCACTTTCCACTGGTCCAAATACTGAAAATATTTTGTAAAAGCAGAATTTTTATTATTATTATATTTTATTATTGTTATTTTTTATTACAAATGTCATTTTTAGGTTTGGTTTAACCTGCAGTGTTTTGTCAGTACAAGTCTATACTAATAAAAACTGGAGGCTTGGAAGTGTAAGGAAATCAACTAATGGCTGATGACACCACTCTAATTTTTTAAATAGTAACTCATAGTAACTTACTAACCTAAGTCTTACAAACCACACATTTGTTTTCTAAAGCTTCATGTTTACAACTAAATATAGATTAGATTATAGATTTTGCCTCAGTTGTACACAAAGGATGTGAAACTAGTTGATAGAAACAATACCAGTGGACAAACGGCTTTTGTTTTTCACAAAGATTGTGGGGTCCTGCAGCTGTCAATAAGAGGGGCGAGTTTGCATGTGTGTTTTTATTTATTTTTTTTCATTTTCTTTGGCACAGCATCGGAGCACGTGACATCATGCTGGCCTGTGATTGGATGTTTCTTACCGCAATGCTACATGGGGGATGTATTTCACTAACTCACAACAACGTTATTAATGTTGACTGCTTAGTCTTTTGAGTTTTTATCCAATTAGTTCAGTTGACTGTTGAACTTAACCACAGTTCACTAACAAATAAGGCAAAGAGCTGGAACTTGACTAAAACTGGATGTAAGTACCTAAAACCACCTGTCAGACTCTTGTCAATTCGTAAAAACTGTTACCGATCTGTTTGCTTCGTGTCAAAGGGGAAACAAGTTGTGTCAGCACCAACTTAAACAATAATACAGCTACTTAATTCGCTAACTCGTTAGTAAATTATTATTCAATGCACCGAACATTGGCATTAGACACCGTATCGTGTCTTTCGTTCGTGTTATTAACAATTGAATTGATGTGTTACTACTCGCCTCTCCGGACCCTCCAGCGTGTCCAGCAAATCACATCCAAACATTTGTTGTCGCTGGTGAAGAAGTGAGTTAAATGACAGTATAAATATACCGCTGTCTTTACCGTAACGGCGGGAACTGCGCAGGTCAGCAGCGCCACTGGCGGGAAGCGCGTGCGTGAGCGTCTGCCTGTTGACCAGACACAGCGCGTGGTCCAGTGTGGCTCCTGTGAAACACCTCCGTAACTCTTGATGGACAGGACAGCTTTTCTTTGTTCAGCGGTCGTGCTGCTATTTTGTCCACCTCTTTTAAAGTACGAAGACTTGGGGGGAATGAAACACTTAACTGCTCATATATTTATTTACGAGTCATTTCTAAGTAGTGTTGGAAATAGTACAAACCTGCTGTAAATGACCCCTGAACAAGCTGAAATAGTTGTTATGCTTCAATATTCACTCTGGGTTTTATATGTTTCTGGTGCTCAGAGTCCGTGGCGTCCCACGTCCATCCTGTGCAGACCTGGTCTCTATGTGGACATGTGGATCTGCAGTCACATGTGGATGACACGGCGGGGTCTTGTACCAAGTACTACAAGTACCAAGGTACCACCAGCACCATTTCTGCTGCCACACACAGACACTGTTTGCTCCATGCTGCTGTATTTTCCTCTCACTGTCACTTCATGTGCTGCTCTTATTGGCAGCTGCAGGACCCAGCTGTGTGACACTTGAGAGGTTTTATGTGGACACGGACACATATTAATGTCTTCTTTGTTATTTTGCAGCTCCTCTACTTTCTTCTTGCGTCTATGTTTGCAGAACATGAATTTTTTTTTCAAAACATGAATTTATGTTTTTAAAACAAGATTTTATGTTTGCAAAACATGATTTTATGTTTCAAGAACATGAATTTATGTTTGTAAAACATGATTTTTTGTTTCACGAACATTCATTTATATTTGTTATATATGATATCATGTTTTTAAAACAATTTTATGTTTCAAGGACATGAATATATGTTTGTAAAACATTAACTTATGTTTTTTTTTAATTTTATGTTTGTAAAACATAATTTTATCTTTTTAAAATATGGTTTTATGTTTCAAGAACATCAATTTATGTTTGTAAAACCTGAACTTGTGTTTTTAAAACACAATTTTATTTTTTAAAACTTGATTTATAGAAATGTAAAATCATGTTTTAAAAACATAGAATCATGTTTTACAAACATAAATTAATATGTTGTGGACGACAAACCAGAAGAGGGTGCAGGTAGTGGACTGACCTGATCCCAGCAGAGAATGTGTTGAGAAACCAAAAATAGGACAGTGATGAGCCTGTACGGTTGCAAACTGGAGCTCCATGTAGAGTTGCTTCTTGCAGGATGCAGCATAATGACTGAAAACTATGGAGAGAAAATCGACTCAACATATCTGTGCGTGCGTAATATTTGATTTGTGCATGTGTAGCTTTGTGTACTTGTATGTGTAAAACCTGATTTGTAAACCGTAAAGAACATTTTGTCCCCATCTTAACCGAAGCATCGTGAGAGACCCCACCCACCCGTCACACAGCCTCTTCAGTCTGCTGTCGTCAGGGAGGAGGCTGCGGACCCTCCGGGCCAGAACCAGCCGACTGAAGAACAGCTTCATCCACCGTCAGGAAGCTGAACACTCTCCCTGCTCTTCCTCTGTTGGACTTCATACTAGTAACCCCACTCAAGCAGCTGACAAAATGTCAACTAAATACCTGATGTGAATTCAACATCTCCTGCAGATGTGCAGATGTTTTGGCAGTTTGCTGGTCCAGGGCATTCTGGTGTCCATTAATGCAATTCCAAGAAGTGCAAACATAAGCAGTGGTCTTAGAGAAGCTCTTATTTCTCTTCTTTTGTAAAGTCATCCAAACTTTGTGTAGTTCAACATTCTTCAGGGAAACAGAATATTCATGTGGATGATCTAGTAAATTTAGCCCCACATCAAATCACACTGTAATCAGACAAATACAAGTAGTGCAAACCTTGTAGGGCTGTCTGAGCATGTTACATGTTAAAGTGTGTGAGATCATGATTAGAAGATTTTTTCAATTTCAATTTTATTTATATAGTGTCTATTGAGGTGGGACTGCAGGTCAGCAAGCAGCTCCTGAGGATCTGGTCTGCAGGACATATACAGAAGAGAAAAAGAGGAGCCACACAAGCACAACAAACTACAAGAACAATGGACCACAATTATCCTTATGGGATACTGTTAATGAAACTGACATTAAATTAACTTTTGCATTGCACTCTGAAAGTGAAGCGTTTGTTGTTCTGAAAACCACAGGCAGTACGACACCATAACAGGAACCCTGTACTGAGTCCATGAACGCCACTTCTCAGTCGGGTTCTTCCTCTTTTTCCTCATAGCAGCAATTGATTTATCTGACAAAACAAATAAAACAAAATTACAATAGTTAGCAAAGTAGTTATAAACATAAAAATTATAGTGTATCAGGCACACTTCTTATTCAAGGTAGATGGATGCAAAGTCAAAGCAGGTCCTTAAGGTCAAGAGGTCCTTACTGAGTCTTTTACCACTGCATTGACTTTTGTACGTACGTAAACATTGTAAGTAATTTCAAGTATTTTAGCACGTTATTAGATGATAAATTTCGTTTTTCTGACAACACCGAGTCCATCAGAGGCTGTTTTTCTCAAAGAAATTGAAAGGGCTCAGTGTTGTGAGACCACTTCTTAAAGCAGTTTATTATAAATTAAAAAAAATCTTTTATTGCTTTTTGTTTGGTAACAAAAGCATGACATGAGGTCAGAGTTTTACAGAAGAAAAAGCCATCATGACAGACATTAATCAGACACTTCACTCAGAGCTCCACCTCCCGGCTTCAGGCTGGAGATGGACGTTTTTCAGGTTGCAATATCGTATCTGGAATAATGTCATAGGAACATATGAAACTATTTATTACATAATTAATTAACATAACTGTGTGTGTATTTGTGCTGTACTTTTACCAAAAGACTGCAAAAGGACATATTCAAATTAAAAAGAGAAATCAATATTTATGTGGTGTACTTTATGTTGAGCAGAACAGAGACTGTTTGATCCTGTGTTTGACGTTTCAAGCATTCAAATGTAGGACATGAGAAAAACTGGTATATTTATACATCACTCCTTTGAGGAGAAGAAAACTCACTTTTTTTTACTAATTAGTCATTATGAAATAAACCTTAAACCTTCAACAGCCATCGCATACAAACTGGAAACTTGCACAACAGGAAAAAGCATTTTCTTGGAGATAAATAAATAAATGTCTTTCTTCTTAGTCAAAATATATGAATAAGTATTGCTCACTTTAATAACACATAGCATGTTTATGACAGTTTGCACTGAAAACAGTCAGCAAGTGGACTTTGTTGCAGTTTAACTTGGTATTTTGATATAAAACATATAACTGAAAGATTTTTAATGTCCCTGGGTAACCCAGGTAACATTGGAGCCTCTGGTTGCCCCGTTGTCCCTGGTTTCAAGGTTACGATCTGGGATACACCTTAAAACATGTTTGGCTGCAGAGCACGCACACACATGTGCCCTGACCTGCACTTGTCTTCACCCTCTGTGCTTTGGGAGACTGTGGTGAGCCTTGACCTGTTGGACCTACAGGACTCACTGGTTCCCCTGGACTGGTTGGACCCACTGGCGCTTTTGGAAAATGTGGAGAGGCTGTAATTATTTTCTATATTTAATTCCCATTTTCCAGTAACATCATTTGCAGCATATCTGCATCTACAATCATCTTTTTCCATGTCTCTAGGCCCCACGAGGTCCCGCTGCAGCTGCTGGTCCTGCTGTAGGTAGAAGCGCCCCTGAAGTACATTTTGACACAATGTTGTTCAAAGTAACTTCCTCTGTTTGATGTTTCAGAGTCAATGTGGTGTTAATGAATGACTGTGTGTCTGGTTGTTATGGGGACCTGATGGACCTGTGGTGAGAAGGCAGCTGCTAGAGACAAGACAGACAGAGAGGCATGAATGGTCTGTGAGGACATTCTGGTCTCCAGGACATGCCTGGAACTTCTGCAAGTGTCTGCATCCTAACACAATGGACACAATACATGAATGCAAACCTCAACCGCGACTTCAGTATCATTTGTACTTGCAGCACATACAGAGATGGTCTTGCCATGACTGCAGTGTCACTCAACTTATCAATTAAAAAAATTATTTACAGTCCTAATCTAATATATTTACAATGTTTTTTTGTTGTTTTGATTTTTTTTTGTTAGGAAAAAAGGAAACTTATCCACTACAAAATAATCTACTGTACTAATCTTAATTATTTAAAATCCTAAAATTACACACTATGTTTTTTTTGTGTTTTTTGGGGGGGAACTGCTCTTAGTCTGGCCCGTCACCCAGGACCTGTTTGCCATGGGAGACCCTACCAGAGGCGTAATGCCCCCGACAACACAGCTCCTAGGATCCTTCGGGCACACAAACCCCTTCACCACGTTAAGGTGGCAGTTCAAGGAGGGGAAAAAGGAAACTTATCCATTAAAAAACTTATAAAGGAAACTTATCTAATAAAAAAATCTAACTTATTTACAATTCTACATTTACACACTATGCTTTTTTTTTGTTTTTGTTTTTTTGTGACAAAAAAGGAAACTTATCCAACCTTTAAAGGAAACTTATTCAACTTATAAAGGAAACTTATTCAACTTATAAAGGAAACTTATATAACTTATAAAGGAAACTTATTCAACTTATAAAGGAAACTTATATAACTTATAAAGGAAACTTATTCAACTTATAAAGGAAACGTATTCAACTTATAAAGGAAACTTATATAACTTATAAAGGAAACGTATTCAACTTATAAAGGAAACTTATATAACTTATAAAGGAAACTTATCCAACTTATAAAGGAAACTTATCTAATAAAAATATCTACAGTACTTATTTACAATGTTTTTTTGGGTTTTATTTTTTTGTTGTTGTTTTTTTAGTAAGGAAAAAAAAAGAAAACTTATCAATTAAAAAACTAATTACAGTCCCATCTAACTTTTTCTAATCTAACTAACAATTTTACCATCCTAACAATTACAACAATTGACTGTTTTTTTTTGTAAGAAAAAAAGGAATATATCTCCTAAAAGATTTACCTACAGCCCTAATCTAACTTATTTACAATTGTACAATCATAACATTTACAGACAATTTTTTTCTTCTAGTAAGATAAAAAGGAAACTTATCCACAAAAATATTTACAGTCTAAATCCATTTACAATTTACAATAACAACCTATTTACAATTCTACAATAACACACAATTTTTTTTTTTTGTTTTTTTTTTGTTTTTTTTTTTTTTGTTTTTTGTTTTTTTTGGTAAGTAAAAAAAAGGAAACTTAACCACTAACAAGTGTCTACAGTACTAATCTAACTTATTTATAATTCTAACATAACACACTCTGTTTTTTTGTGTTTTTTTTTGTAAAAAAAATAAAAGGTAACTTATCCATAAAAAAATTATTAAATATTAAATATTTTTTTTGTTTCGTAAAAAAAGAAAGAAGTTGAAAAAAAGGAAACTTATTCACTTTACATCTTAACAGTTATATCTAACACTAACTAAATTTATACAGAAAAGGAAGAAAGACTATATACAACCTGCATCTCCATGCCTCTATGGAGAGTCAGCCCCCCATCAGCCCTCCCTCATCATTTGGGGTACTAAAATGAGCGAGCCAGTGCCACACACGCCCATGGAGGTCATCGGGAGCCTTTAGGGATGGAGAGGGTAAAAGAGAAAAGTTCAGCTACACCATTTAACTGCTGCACATTAATGAGATACACGTGTGCGAGACCAATCAAACTGATGCAGTAATGCACCAACAAAAGAGCAAGAAGCAGAAGGAAACCACCGTCTTCACATATGGTTAAAGCACTCACCTCCTCCATTCTGGCCTGTGGAGCACGGCTGGAGGACTCTGAGTCATCATCGCTGTCATAGTCTCCACTAGATAGCGTCTCCTCAGAGTCAGTGATGATGCTGTCCTGCTCCCAGTCATTGGAAAAAGAAGAATAAGAGAAATCATTAAAAGATCTGTTTCAATTTGTTCATGTAAAGTGAACAAAATCAAAGTGGGATATATCGTTTCTGTCCAACAGAAGAGTGTGAAGCTGCTGAAAACCATAATCTGCACAAAGAAATGGGCCACTCACCTCTACTGGTCCAAAGATTGGATCAGGGATGGAGGAAGCAGTCTCATCATCAGCTTCATAGCCACTGCTTGCTGAAGGATCTCCAGAGTCAGTGATGATGCTCTCCTGCTCCCAGTAATGGAAAAAAGAAGAATGAAGGAACACATTAAAAGATCTGTTTCAGTTCCTTCATTTAGAGTGAACAAAGTCAAAGTGGGATATATCGTTTCTGTCCAACAGAAGAATGTAAAGCTGCTAAAAACCACCATCTGCACAAAGAAATGGGCCACTCACCTCTACTGGTCCAAAGATTGGATCAGGGATGGAGGAAGCAGTCTCATCATCAGCTTCATAGCCACTGCTTGCTGAAGGATCTCCAGAGTCAGTGATGATGCTCTCCTGATCCCAGTCATAGGAAAAAAGAAGAATGAAGGAACACATTAAAACATCTGCTTCAGTTTGTTCATTTAGATGAAACAAAATCAAACTGGGATATGTTGTTTTTCTGTCCAACATAAGAGTGTGAAGATGCTGAAAACTACCAGCTGCACAGACAAATGGAGCTGTGGCCAAGTCTGTGGAGAACCAGGGAGGAGCTGGGTGTCATCAGCATCCTGACGGAGTCTTCTCCTTGGAGGCTCCCCTGATGACGTGGAGCTGGCTCTCCTGCTCTCTTGGTCTCTGTAATTGGGGCAAATAAAGGCACGGTGTAAAAACTCAGCTCCAGCGTCTCCATTTACAGACTTTTTGGCCATTCCTGTGATTTTGGTTTTGTGTGTAACTTAGTTTATGTTTGTTTGTTTTCCAACAGCTTCCTTACTGACACGAGTATCACAGCTATCTCACTTTGACTGAAGTAGTTCCAGGTAAAAGGTAAATGTTGCTCACTACGGTGACTCAGTGGTCACTGTGCAGGCACTTATTGTATAGTCGTTATTCTAACTGTGTAACTTGTACAAGTGGATAGTTCTGATTGCACTTATCATGAAAGTGATTCATTTGAACCACTGCTTCTGTTGAAAAGTATCACTAACTCTGTGACTGATTGGTTTTGGTTTCTATTCCTGCTCTGCCAGAGCCTATCCCAGCTGATTATAGGCGGGAGGCGGGGGTCGACCCTGAACAGGTCGCTGGTGTATCACAGGACCACATACAGATACAGTCACCAATAAGCATGTGAACTTTGACACTCACACAAGCATACAGGGAACTTAAAAACTCATAAAAAAAGACCCCAAGGGGAAGCCTTTAGGTGTGAGGCAAACATAATTAGACCATACCACTGTTTTGTCCAAACTATATAGTGATAAAGAATAAATAGAGTAGCGTCAATATTGTTGTGATTTTCTTGTATTATGGATATGAACATCATGTCTCCAGTCTAACACAACCGACCTTAAGTGACTATGGAGCTCTAATTAGATATGACCACAATTCATTTTATATTGTAATAATCTGAACATGTCATTACTGCCGTATAGTGGGATTTTCCAAAATTTTCCTTCAGGTACATGTGTTAATTCTCTTTTTCAGTTGGAAATAATGTCATTTAAACTGTATGATAGCTGATTGCACCATTACTTTGATCTGAACGACTTCCAAAGAACATAAAAAAAGAAAAACAATCACCACTTAATACACAAAAAAGTTGTTTATTTATTTACAATATATTTACATTTGAAATCACATAAATTACTTAAACTAGTTTCAAGAAAACAGGTGCAAAGCATCTCAGCAAATCTTAATGCAACAGAAACATACAACTCTCTTAATGAACAGTAACAAACAATCAAAATATAAAGGTTTTAGTACAAGTATCTCATACTTATTTAGTCAACAAGTCAACGTTCAACTAATCATTGTTTAACCAATCACTTTCTCTGTTTTAGAGTCTCTGAGGTATTTTACAGTACATTTGTGAATAAACAAAATTCCTAATACAGAATCCTCTTTCACATTCTAACAAATTAAAGTCCATGAAGATACGCGAGACAAGATAAGACCAGACAAGACAATATAATATAAGATAAGGAGACATTAGGTGTATAAAAATGGCATTGCTTGTGACTTCTGCTCGAGTCATCAGGTAATATCTCAAAATCACAAACATGACAGTTTTCCTTCAGGTACATTTGTTAATTTTTGTTTTCAGTTGGAAATAATGTCATTTAAACTGTATGATAGCTGATTGCACCATTACTTTGATCTGAACGACTTCCAAAGAACATAAAAAAAGAAAAAAAAAACAGCACTGCTTGCACAAAAAAGGTATTTACAATATATTTATACTTAAAATCACATATAAATTACTTAAACTAGTTTCAAGAAAACAGGTGCGTGAGAGCATCTCAGCAAATCTTAATGCAACAAAAACATACAAAACTCTTAATGAACAGTAACAAACAACTGAAATATAAAGGTTTTACTACAAGTATCTCATAGTTATTTAGCCAACAAGTCAACATTCAACTACTCATTGTTTAACCAAACACTTTTCTCTGTTTTAGAGTCATATTCTTACTAATTAAAGTTCATGAAGATACAATGAGACAAGATATAAATGACTTCCAAAGGGAAAAAAAACATAAAAAAGAACAACACTGCATATAAACAAAAAAGATCATCTTCAATAAATGTGGTTTTCCATCCATAGCAAATTAAATCAAATGTATCAAACAGGATACCTAATTTTATTGTCTTCACAAATTGCCATAATCAGGTATTTTACCTTTCTAAGACTCATACTGTGGTTGTTTTCGCTGGAAAGATGTGATTGGAGAGAAGAACTGTCACGTCACTAATCTGTAATGACAAGCAAACAAATCAGGATCAGACAACTTGATTCAGAAGAACTATTGTATATTCTAACTCAACCTTTGATCAATGAATCATTCTTTATCCATATCATTTAATTAATCTGTCAGCTAGAGCCAATTATATTTGTTTGAAATAAAATATTTTTTGTTTATACCTCTGATAGACAAATTATATATATTAGCGGTTATTTATGTGTTTACTTTGCCTGTGACTTTTGCTCGAGTCACTGAAAATCATTAATATGACAGTTGTGCCTCAGGTACATGTGTACTTACAAAAAAGGAAAAAAACAGTACTGGAGAAAAGATCATCTTTAATAATTTGATTTGGTTTTCCATCAATAGTGCATTAAATCAAATGCATCTAACAGGATACCTACTTTTATTGTCTTTATAGATTGCAATAATTAGATATTTTACCTTTCTCTGAGTCAAATGGGTTTTTCCTTGAAAGATGTGATGTAGGTTGAACTGGCACGTCACAAATCTGTAATGATAAAATGCCAATCAGATGAGACTTCACTGAAAAAAACATTGCACATTCTAACGCAACTTTTGATCAATAAACCATTCCTTAGCCATATCATTTGATTCATCTATCATTTAGAGTCATTTGTATGTATTTGCTGTAAAAACATATGGCTTGACAGCAGTCGTTTTCATTTATGTCAACCTCTGCTGCATATACATTTTACACACACATAGCTGGGGGCCACCCAGATGAGCAATATCCATCCATCCAGTTTCTCTATTTTCTAGACCCGTTTTAATCCTGTACAGGGTCCCGAGGGTCTGCTGGAGCCTTTCCCCTCATAACAGGCGAGAGGCGGCGCTTCGCACTGGACAGGTCGTTCATTTACGTTATCACCACTAAATGGTAACAAGTCAGACCGCAAAATCGCTGTGAACATGTTAATGTGATTAGTCGATGTATAAGCTCCGTGTATTAACGTGGCCGTCATCCCTCATTGCCTAAAACAATCCACACACGTCCGTAAAACCACGGTTGTTTGGGAACGATCAACATTTGTCACAGGACGTGACGTCATTGATCCACGGATGTGTTTAATGGCCGCCACGGACCTCCACCGGTCCGGACTCTACTTCCGCATTTCTCCTTAGGAGAGCCGTATAAGCGCCGGAGGACTCGCTGAAGCGAGGGACAGATACACGTTTTTGATACACTGACTATAGTTTATTTAGACCGCACGATACCGGCGTAAAAACATGCGCATGCGCACCAGGAAGCGGCGCTGGGTTTTCCCCCGTTTTGTTTCTTAGCAACGCTTTCAAACGAAAATAAAGAAAAAAAAAAACATGCGCCATCGAAATAACCTGTCTTATAACTATCTTATCAGCCGTCGTCAGTGCGCAGCTGCAGTTGGAGCAGCCGTAATTATGTTACATACAAACACGTTAATGACACCAAACACGTGTGTTGCATGTATTTCTAATGGTAGTAGAACTGATATTTATTTAGATCTCATCAAAGTATAAATGTATGTAAAACCATCCACAAGAGTAAAAAACTGATCTTTAGACAGCGAACGAGCTGATTTAAGCTACCAGAACGTCAGCTTTTTAGCTAGCTTCCTGTTCATGAACGCAAAAATGAAGAAAATGTTGTTTTTATATAAGTTTAAGTACTTTTATTCTTACTTTTCACGTGATGGAAACACAGCGTTGAAATATCCGGGCCGTTTTCTCTTGAAAGTGTGTAGAAAGCGTGTAAACTTATTTAAGAAGCTGGATGTGAAGCGTCTCCTCTGCAATGGTAGATCGAACGCAGCGGAACGAGTGACCTTTGGAAATATATAAGCGAGACCATGGCAACCGCTGACGTCAGGAGGGTGGAAGTTCCACTGCTTCTGATTGGCTCTTTACTTGTCTTTGAACATAAACGTTCTCATTTTCATTTAACGCAGAATTTTAATAAGCCACTTAAAAAAAACTTAACCGCTATTAAAGGAAAAAAAAAAGCTGAGCTAATAATTACAATTGTCTCTCTGTAGTGAACACTTGTATTGGTGGTAATTTTGCTTATATTTTTTTTAATAAATATTTAGATATTTGATTGTTATAGTTATGTCATACTATATATATATATATATATATATATATATATATATATATATATATATATATATATATATATATATATATATATATATATATTACATATAAAATACAATATCATATATTATATATAAAATCCTAAAACTACTGTAACTTCTAAACCAAAGGGTTGCCCTATTTTATCTTCCTTTTGTTTGATCATACATAGGTCATTCTTAAGTGATTTATGATGACAGAAGTTAATGTATTTACAATGCATTTATTATCAAAATACAATATAAGCTACTTTAACTAGTTTCAAGAAAGTGTTTCAAGTAAGCAGCTGCAATGCACTCAAACTCCTGTAATAAATCAAGCTTTCTATAAATGTAATACATTTCAACCACACATGCAGGTCTCATTATTTTGATTGATTTCATTTGATTTCATTTGCTATACATAAGCATAGGAAATATATAAACATACTGGACTTTACTGTGAGGACTCCTGGTGCTTCATCACTGAAACAAACTAATCTTAGAGGTTATACTGTTCCTGTGACCGAAAATATTCAGTCATTTTTGCAACAAATGTCTTTAGGTTGTTGCTAAGTTGTTCAGTTTTCTGTTTTAAACAAAAGTATAGTAAAGTGTATAAACACAAGTATAATGTTGAAACTGCTAAAATAAAAAGAAATTAAAAAAATACTTTCTTTCTGTGGCAGCTTTAAAAAACTGAGTGATTGTACATCTACAAAACATTCAAAGACTGACAAAAGTTGAATTGAATGGGAGTTTATTACTCAACAAGGTGAAAATGTTGTGTCTGGGTCATCAAAAGCAAAAACACAAGAACAAATCCATATTGCCAATAGTGCAAGAAGAAAAAAATAATCTAATACATAAAATGATTAGTGAAAAGGGATTACAGAAAATGAAAGGTAATCAAATAGGTGGACGAGTAATAATGGACAGTTACTAGTTATTTGCATTAACAGAATTCAGTCACAGATCTACGATAGATTCACTGTCTTGATTGTTTTTCTCTGTAAGAAAGACTCTTGAAAGAGAAGAGTTTTCAAGAGCTTCTTGAATGTAGAGTGAGAGCTCTGCTCTTGTATCCTCTTGATATCTGATGCTGATGTTATCTTACTTACTTGTTTTAAAGTTAAGGTTTAGTCTTCAACAGCTGTTTAGATTGTAGATAAGTTGGAAGTTATGTTTCCCTTCTTTTCCCGTTTTATTCTTTCACCGTTTCCTGTTCTTGCAAAAAAGTCAGTTAGTATGTTTTGTAAAACCCTTTTTACTATTTACAACATTTCTAGCTTAAGTTTTTTGTTTTATTTAACCTTAGTTTATGTATAAACAGTCAGATTAATAACTCTTTAGTTTGTAGATAACTTCCAGCCTTTTCTTTGTTTAGATCAGCGTTAACTGAGTTCCTCTCCAGCAACAAGAAGGTTCCTAGTTCGTCTCCTGGCAGGACTCTTTCTGTGTGAAGTTTGCATGTTCTCCTCATGCTTGCAAGGCTTTTCTCTGGCTTCTCCGGCATCTTCTCAAAGTCCCAAAACATGCAAGTCAGGCTAACTGGTGATCCTGACATCCCAAACACATGTTAGGACGTCTACATACACAAACTGTGATGTCTTTATTGACATTGACCACTTTCTGACACATTACACTCCTGAAAACAGGTTAAAGAGGTTTACTAGTCTAAAATATCCAATTCAGTGGTCATAAGCATGGACCAAACAGCGTTTGAGACACAGACAGTTACACCATTAACAATGGTGACAGTTTAAAAGGATTCACTGTTGCTGGACATCAGATGAAACATTCTTGTCTTGTTCGTTTATTATTCCAGCTCTAAATGATCCCTTTCTGTTCATTTTAGGTCACACGGTGAAGCCTTGACCTTGGATGTCAATCTCCAGGTGTGACAACACTCTCACACTCTTTGATGCACACATGGCTGTGATTCAGGTAGATCAGTCATTTGCCCACCTCAAAGTTGTTGGTTTGATTCTCTTTGATTCTGTGTGTGAGCGGGTGAATGAAGCCCTTTGAGAGTTTGACAAGACTAGAAAAACGATATAGAAAATAGTCCAATTACCAGTTCCACACAGCCCTTAACACACACTTTCAGACCTCACATACTCCTACACAAATGTGCATATGCAAATACACACCTCCCAGCCACACAGTTATGTACACAACCATGATGGGTGCAATTTGATATCTCTATATGTAAACCTGAAGGTTGTAGTCTGGGTATTGTTTCTTCATTAATAATCTTGTGATCAGCTACAGGAAGCATGACTCCATAGACACCAGCAGACAGAGGAAGAAGACCTACAGCTTCAGCAGGTATCCCATACCACCCCCATCCCCTACACTACTGTGAACAGGGACCTGACAACACTCACACAGACTGTAAGAAGTGAATCCTCGAAATCTGTGCAGAGCTGAAAAAACATCTAATGATGAGCTGGCAGAACAGCCGTAATATTTGATAAAAATGTTTAATTCAGACATTTATGGGTCAAGTGACCCTTGTTTCATGATTGTATCTCAATAAAAAGTCAAAGTTCTTTGCATTAATGTGGGTGTTTTGTGAATGTGAGCGTGCACATTTCAGACCTCAGTGAGGAGTGTTACACAAAGGTCATACTTGACTGTGTCTGCTCACTGAGACAGAGAGACTACAAGCATGAATGGAAAAGAAGAAAGGCATGTTTGGTGCAGTTGGAGTGTGTTCAGGTCTCTATATTACTCCATCCTGGTCCCCGTCTGACTTTCAAGGTGATCAAATGGATGTAGTGTCACTGTTCACTGATGCTGGTTGTTATTTGTTACTTTAACTGAGCTATTAATCTGTCTTTCTCCAGGACAACAGAGTTTCTTTTTTTTCTGGTATGTGTCTCCACAACTGCTAATGTGAAGATGCAGACGTCCACAGAGGAAAGAGGGTTGGAGTCGTCAGCATCAGCAAAGAGAGACGCTGCAGCAGAGATGAGTAGATCTGCAGAAACGTTAAGACGGGACAGGAGCAGAAAACATCCCATGTTGTTTGAGCTCCTGATATGACAATATTGTACTGTGCACCGGCCTCATGTTGGCCGCATGTGAAACATGTTCTGTGTTTCACATGTTCTGTGTTTCACATGTTTACGTTTATGCATCATCAAATACGACTGCAGCCGGTGGCTCTTGTCCTCTGGTTATCTGGGCTCTGTCCCCTCTTACAAGTACTAGCTGAAGGGACGAGGGACATCGGATGGGCCGACAAGGCAGTCTTCACCTAGTTTGATGTGTAACAGCAACATGTAAAGGCTCCTAAAAGGTCTGAAATGAGCATTATTTTTGGCTCCATTTCAGTTGTTTTAAGAGTCATTTGTGTAAAACGAAGTGGAATAATCCTCTTGTAAGTTTTCTCTCGCTGGAGATGAAGGAAGCTTTGACTTCAGGGCTCCATCTGATGGAGTTGAGCTGGTTCATCATGACTGGAAGAGCTGCTCTGTACTACATTCAAGTGGACAAGCCAACACTATTCCCACCTCCTGTCTGTAGGAACCATGTTTCGTTTTACACCTCTGACCATATTGACGGTTTCTAGAAGATTTAACACTCAAGAACAGACATCAACCGTTTATCTGCGTAAGTTGCCAGCAACTATTTTATCTCCATTCATCTTTAAGCAGGGTTTAAACATTATTTGGCACTTTATTTCTCCTTTCCAAATTAATTACAATATCACCTTTTTTTTTTTTTTTTTTTTTTACTTTCGGTAGGTGTTTTCTGCGTAACATAACTTAAGCTGTGTGGGCGTGTAGAACGACATGTGATCCCTACATTAGCAGGATGAAATACGTCGTCAGACAGGTGTAATTTTTAAAGGGAGGATGAATGAACATTGTTTTTTTTGGTGGGTTTTGCTTCTGTAAAGCTCTGGATTGTCATTTTTGCTGCCAGTTGTTCAAATAGTGGACCATCCTATATGGTTCCGGATGTATGCCTTTATAGCGTCCTTGACTCTGAGGCTGAACAGATTGCAGATCTCCTTGTCTCCCCAGTTACTCATCTTGCAAATATCTGTGACTTCCTGCTGTCAGTACTCTCATCAGCTGTTTCCTTATTTCATAAAAAAAAAACAAAAAACAAAACCCTGAGTGATCAACAAATCCCCCACACAACCCGGTACCTCACCTTAATTCTGTTCACATTAGACCTGACCCATGGTTAAGTGTACCCTCGGAGGCGAGTTATTCGCAGGGCCGGCTCGAAATGCCCCCCCGCATCACTCAATGTAAAAAGGACAGGTGACACGTTAGATCTGCGTGTTAAAACGTAGGGTTTCTGCTAATGTAAAAACGCATATGAATTCCACTAATCCAGCAAGTTCATACCATTTATTGTTTGGTGTTTTTATTCTGCCTTTGTTAACTGTGCTATGTGAAATGCATGGAAGTGAAACAGGACACATTTAGTGCTGCTGCTTCCCAACTCCGTTCCACCTCGGGAGGTATTCACAGATGTAATATGGCAACGTGCTGCAATAAATGGTGATCTGGAAAGGCATAAAAGGAGAGTGAGGATGGCTCAAAACATCACACAGAAAATGAATTTAGTAAAAAAAAAAAATCACAGGAATGGTGAAAAACAACTCTCTGCTATAGAACTTTGCCGAAAAACAAAACTGGGCTACAAAAGGTGCAAAGCCGAAATGGGAAACAAGCTTAAGATACATGTTTTTCATTGGCGGGAGGAAATATCCTTTGTGCCATCATTGTGACTGTGCAGCTGGAGAGTGGAGGCGGACTACAGAGGTCCTCCTCAGTGTGTCCTCACACAGCAGTCCTGTGTGAAAGCAGCTGCTGCCTTATCTGTATCTGTAAAGCAAAATAAATATTTTTTTTGTGGGCATTTGCATCAACCATGATCATGAGATGCACTCACATTGTAATGTTTCATCCTGAGAGACCAAAGTCATCAAGAAGTAACTGTCAACATCTGCTGCTCCTATTGGCTTACTTTTCCTTGTTTGGAATTGAGCACTTAGATCTGTATGAGGGAACACTCATCATGTGAGCTCCTACAGCTCTATGTTGGAACACTGGAGGAGATGGGAGGCAGAAATACACTATATTGCCAAAAGTATTTGCTCACCAATCCAAATAATCAGAATCAGGTGGTCCAATCACTTCCACTGCCTCAGGCGTATAAAATCAAGCACCTCAGCATACAGACTGTTTTTACAACTATTTGTGAAAGAACGGGTCGCTCTCAGGAGCTCAGTGAATTCCAGCGTGGAACTGTGATCCACCTCACAAATGTGCTTCTGGAAGAATGGTCAAATATTTCCATAAACACACTCCTAAACCTTGGGTACAGCCTTTCCAGAAGAGTTGAAGCTGTTATAGCTGCAAAGGGAGGACTGACTTCTTATTGAACCCTATGGATCAGGAATGAGATGTCACTTAAGTGTATATGCGGGCAGGTGAGTGAATACTTTTGACCATATAGTGTACTTGGAGATACAGTTAATTGGCTGGCTAGGTTAGAAATGGATGGCATGAAAGTCATTGTTCGCTAGTTTTGTTCAGTTTAACTGTTAAGACTTTTTTTGATGCAAATTGTTTTTTTCAGATTCATTGTTGGTTTCAGGTTTGTTGCTGTGTTTTGTCAAATTGTGCAGGTTTTGCACAGTTTTACTCAAGTTAACATAAATGATACGGTGATTTACAAACAGGTGATGAATTAAAAGCTTTAGCAAGGTGCTTCGCTGGTCAAGGAAGAATGTAACTTTGTAAAGGAGAACTTTAATCTTCTGATTTTAACACTTCCTCTGGTGTTCAGCTGGGGTTACATCTGGTGACCATGAAGGACATAGCAGATAAGTCACATTAAACCAGTCATTAAACCAGTCAGTTACCTGTGAAATCTTTTTTTGCTGGTTTGATCTGAGCTTTTCCTCTGAAGTCTTAGAATGTCACATCTAAACACACTTACTGGATCACCTCCCTGTGAGGATTATGGCCTCGGTTTTTTTCCTAAATTGATTCACCATATATGTGTGGAATTTGTTAGATCTGCCAAGCAGAGAGAAGCTGATTTTATTACATCAACATCTGCCTAAACATCGCAATAGTCCCATCTTCTGCATTTATATGATGTATCAATTCTGTTTTTGTAATACACGGAAAAAGCAAAAGTGCATCTTCACATGGCAATTAGGATTGTGATTGTGCAATCTTCTGTGTTAGACTGATCACAGCCCTGCAAGGTGACACTGACTTGTGCAGCACAGCGTTGTCTACGGGCCAGTGCTTTGTTTTATTTCTATTTTTCTTTATCAACTGATTAGATTGACCCTCTGCTGACAAGTTGAAATTAAACTGCTCATGAAAAAGCAGTGTGCTTTAATGTTTTGAGGAACTGATGTTTCATATATTGTTGCTTATAAAACTACTTCCTCTGGAGCATTTCTATATTATATAACACAAACATTTCAGTGCAATGCCCCACAAATTTAACTGATTGCTTTACCTATCTTTATCTAAATGCTCCTTCCACTTAAAGGTTGGAAGTAAAGATCCACAATCCTCAATCCATCTCAGTGATTTGCAGGACTTTAGACATTTTGATCACAACTGACACATGAGGAGGTTCCTAATGTGACAGTTTCATCCAGAAGAGCGACCCCAGGCACATCTCTGTTGGTCGTTTCGTGTAGGCTTGAGTCTTTGTCAGGTGTTGTCCTGTTTATATTGATAATCAATGTTTAACACAGCTATTATGCTATCATTGGCAATAGTTATGCATGAATAAATCTGAAATTTAGAACATTCATCTGCATATTACAGTTCCCGTAACTGTATAACGTAACGTAATTCTGATTTATGGCATCCTTGGCTCTAAAGATGAGGAGATGGGGTAATAAACACAGGGTATGTAAAAGGGGCTCTAGGTGTCAACATTTTTCTCAGCTTTTCAGCCCATGTAAAGGAAGAAACCTCACCGTGTAGTTTATGTGCAACACAGTGAAAATGGACCAGCATAAGAAAATAACAGCCAAGAGTGGCTGATTTAAAAACATTAGACTATTGTGAAGAGCTTCTTTACAAGCGCTGATCCTGTAAAATGCAAGTGCAGAGAGAAGCCCTGAAACCTTGAATAACTCCAGGCGTTTTTTTCAGGAATAGACCAGAATTCCTGCTGGCGGCGGCAGCAGTATTTGAGAGCTGCTTGCTGGCAGTGACTGCTCAAAAGAAATGTTGGGTAAAAAAACAAAAGAAAAAAACTCTCATCATACCTTTGGTCTGTGTCATTTTCTTTTCTTTTATTATGTTAAATGCTCAGTTAAATTCAAAATTAAAAGCAAAGTTTGATTTGTGTTAAACATGGAATATAAACGCACATACTGCATAGATAAACTTAAGATTACGTGGAATGACTTACGCCCAAAAATAGAAACTGGTAGTGTCCTGAAAACTCTCCCAGTGAGGTTACTCGCGTACCCCAGCTCCCCGTGGCGCTCCAGGAAGACTGGGACAATATTCCCAGGCCACAGTTGACAACCTGGTGACCTCAGTGCGTCGGAGGTGTGCTGCTCCTCGTGATGCACGTGGAGGCCATACTCGATACTGAAAGCTGTGAACTCCAACCAGTGACTGCCGTGTTCTTATGCTGCATAAACTGATGGCATTGTGACAGAAAAGTAACAACATTGTGTAAATGTTAAAGAGCTATTGACATTTGATGTTTGGCCATGTTTATTCGGAAATATCTTGGTGTTGGAAATACAAATATTGAGGCAAAATTACTTTGTGCTTTATACTTTGGGTCCATATAAATGAATGGAACACTTGAAGTTATTTCAGAAGTACATTATTATTATCACTATTATTATTCTTTTAAGGTTAGCAGATAATGAATGTCGTATACATTCTTTACTGGGTGGAAAAATGGTTTGATTTCTAAACTGCAGAGACCTGCTCTGAGTGAACTTTTATCCTGTATGAAAAAGTCCCCACACGTGGGCCATCAGGTGTCATTTTATATGGACACAGTCGTGGGCTCAGACTGCCAGGTGCCGGTCCGATTCACTTCCTCAGCTCAAATGAACGCCTGTGGGAAACGTTAATCTGGTGTGATAGGTTGCACTTTCTACTCCCATCTATCAAAGCACCAAACAAGAGAATACCACTGGCAAACTCCTACCCATCCCAAATATCTTGGAGAAAACAGTTCTTTCACAATCCTAATGAGATCTGGATGTTATTCTTGAGGCGTTCCAGTCTGTTTTTGAAGCATTTCATAGCACAGAATCTGCTTGTTGACGTTTTCGATGGCCTTCTCTTTTTGAACTCCTCCCATGCTTTTAGAGCTTAAAACTGCATTTATATGATCAGACAGGATATTCAGGTATTGTCCTGCAAGGGAGATATTCACAGTGGTACATAACAAAGTGTAGCATGCAAAATATTATTAAAATATAAGAAAAATAACACACTTGAATATTTACAGTTACTGTGTGTAAAAAAACTTTGTAGGTGCTGAGGAAAGCTGTCCTCATCTGAACAGTCGACTAAAAAAAAAACAAAAGATAAAAGCAACATGTGGAAGATGAAACCAAAAAGATGAGCCATGTAGAGGCCACAAACCACAAAAACTGTGATTGTATAGATGAAAAATCAGTCACATATAAGCTGGAACCGGTTCCCGCTATGGAGATTGAGAGATTCAGCCTTGCCGCTGTATTAAAGAAGAAGGACCTTACTCCTTTTCCACAGGTTATTCATCTGTCGTACATGAACTTAGAGATGCCGTTATCAGATATCTCCTCTGCTGTGTGGTGCGATTCAGGCTGTGATCAGTGTAAAAAAGGTCAAGATTGGATGAACATCTACTAATCCCGAACAGCGCTCCATGGAGACCTGGCGTTACAACGCAGTCCTGCAAATACCACGGAAAAGATCTGGTTTTCGGCGTTACCGGCTGGTGAGATCAGAGAGCCTTTAAAAACCGGATTGGAACCTGGAGAACTGATGACACGTATAAAAAGGACTAAAGAGAAAGTGAAGAAATATGTCAATTTTTTCTAAATGTTTGTTTGTGAAAGATCTGTTTTTAAGAATATTTCGAAAAGAAAAGATAATTTGCTGTCTGCAACGTTTTGATGCCTGCACAACTAGTAAATGTATCTTTTTTATAAGCCTTTTACCAGACTAGAGGACCAATCAAAGTGTTTTTCAAGCCACTTTAACCTATTCACAAGTGTTCTTTTTAGTCTTTTTACACAGATTTCTTCTCTACTGTCTCCAGGCAGAACTTTCTGCTAGTTACACAACTGCACATTGATGAAAGGGTCGGGGGCAAAATGAGGCTCTGTGTCTCATTTAAGGATGCTCTGACACATGGACCGTGAGGCCAGGAATTAAATCAACCTTTCAGGGTGGTATACAACTGCTCTACCTCCTGAAAACTGCCACCTGCTGCAGCAGCGACACGAGACGATCTAGGCTGACTTTAACACAACCCAAGAAAAGTCTCAAAAACTTGACAAATCCTTTTACAAGTCCTTAGTTAATTTACAGCCTTTGCACAATTGCAGTTTGCAAGTTAGACAAGCCCTGGCAGATGAGGGAATGGACCACTCATTCAAACAAAACATGCCAAAGAAGCTTTGTATCTTTAAAAAGCTCTTATCTCTGGTTAAAACCACCATAAAGTTTAGAGGACGACCTATAATCTGACCTCAAATATGATAACTGTGAAATAAAAGTACAAAAGATGCAGATCTTCCTTCATTTACATCTTAGAAAATGGATTCAAGGTCTTCTCATGAGAACAGATAAGAAGTAATCCCCAGAAAGTAAACTCCCCTTTAAGAGTCTGTCTGAGTAACTGGGCTGCTACTCAGTGTGAGAACATTTAAATAATAACTTATATATATATATATATATATATATATATATATATATATACACAATATAAATGTTTCCAAGTACAGATGCAGCTCCAATGAGGCACCTTGGATGTTTCCCTCATCACTTATAATGAAGCTCTCAATAAATATATTTAGATGAAATGCTTTGATTTTACAATTCAGAAAAATTATGTTCACTGTATGCTATTTAATAAATACTGAATGAAGTACTTATAAATGTTGAAAAAGAGAGGAAACAAACATAATCGTCTCTGTCTTCTTTTGTGTTTGACAAGTGAAAGAAAACCACATTTTAATATAATCTAGACAATCAATCAGTTTCAAATGTGGAGTTGGTATCAATTATTTTTGTGTGGCTTGTCCAGAAACAAGCTCCCTCATGTATGTGGACTTGGGACCAAGATTGTGGATGTCTGGGGCAGCGGGGACAAAGTAGGGTTCAGTGTCCTGCCCAGAGACCATCTGACATGACGGTCCCACAACCTTCTGCTTGGACGGGAACCGACTCTGATCTGTTCCAGTCCGCATTAGAGATGGATCAGTTTTACACATGAAATACACTTACAATTTACTGTTGTTGTAAATATTTACACACTAAAGAAGCATTCCCCTTAACCAAATAAAACAGAAGAAGAGAGGGAAGAGGAGGACAAACATAATCAGACTGTGTTTCCAGAAAACTCAGAAATCCATCAAGTTTCAAGAATAAGCAGGTGAAGATGAAAGCTTATGGTGGAGCAGGTGCTGGAGATGCTGCAAGTTCCTACAGAAGGGATACTCATGATCAAATGTACCTTTGTCTGCAGTTGACGTCGACATGGTGAAAGGTGGATGGAGCGTTGTTTGGATTTGATGTTAACATCACAGGCCATGAAGGTGTAGGTTTGTCTGCAGTTAATCCTAATACCGCAGGTCATGGAGGTGGAGGTTTGTCAACAGCGGATGGTAACACTGCAAGAGACAGAGGTGGAGGTTCATCTACAGTTGGATGGTAATACTGCATTAGATAGAGGTGGAAATGTCTCTGCAGTTGATAATAGTGTACTGGATGGAGGTGGGGGTTCATCTGCAGTTGATATTATTACTACAGGGGGTGGAGGTGGATGCAGAGGTTTATTTTCAGCTGGATGGTAATACTGCAGGAGATGGAGGTGGAAATTCCAGCTGGATGGTAATACAGCAGGAGATGAAAGTAGAGGTGTTGTTTGCAGCTGGATGGTAATACTGCAGGAGATGAGAGGTGGAGTTTGCAGCTGGATGGTAATACTGCAGGAGATGGAGGTGGAGTTTACAGCTGGATGGTAATACTGCAGGAGATGAAAGTAGAGGTGGATTTTGCAGCTGGATGGTAATACTGCAGGATATGGAGGTGGAATTTGCAGCTGGATGGTAATACTGCAGGAGATTAAAGTAGAGGTGGAGTATGCAGCTGGATGGTAATACTGCAGGAGATGGAAGTAGAGGTGGAGTTTGCAGCTGGATGATAATACTGCAGGAGATGGAGGTGGAGTTTACAGCTGGATGGTAATACTGCAGGAGATGGAAGTAGAGGTGGAGTTTGCAGCTGGATGATAATACTGCAGGAGATGGAGGTGGAGTTTACAGCTGGATGGTAATACTGCAGGAGATGGAAGTAGAGGTGGAGTTTGCAGCTAGATGGTAAAACTGCAGGAGATAAAAGTAGAGGTGGAGTTTGCAGCTGGATGGTAATACTGCAAGAGATGGAGGTGGAGTTTGCAGCTGGATGGAAGAAATGTAGTTCAGAGTTACATAAATTGTTGACACAATAAGTCTTAAATAGAAACCTCTAGATTTTGCACTACTTTGTGATATGTGAGTCTAGCTTAAATATTCTTTCAATCTTTGAGGTTTGAAGCCATCTGCAGAGATCTGCCTCAGTGTCACCTGGTAAAGCAGAACTAAGCTTTGAACCTTCATCGTGTCACTTGTTATTTGGATTTACTGCCTGAACATATCACCACATCTGCAATGAACAACAGACTTAAGTGTGAATTCTTCTGAACTGTGGTTGACAACTGTGAACACTTCTCAAGACAACATCTGTGCAGTTAAGTGAAAATAAATCGCTACTTACATCCTCCAACAAAACTCAAAAATACCTTTTATTCAAATACTTGACTATTTTGTAAATAAATGAACTGCTGATCCTGGTCAGTTGTAGTTAACGAATGAATGATTCTGTTAGTGGACGTTGAGCTCGGCGTTCTACACCATCATCACTGACATCCACTGAAACTCACCCACCTCACTGTGCCGCCTCCACCTGTCAGTGGATCAGCAGCGTCCTGACTGACAGGAGGAACTTTGACAATCTGATCATTTCCATCCAATTGATCAATTCCATCCTAAGAGTAAAATAAATCTTTCTCAGTTTTTGTTTCTAACAAACTTGCCTACCAGCTGTATGTCAATGACAAGCCGCTCAAAGAATGTGTTTAAAGGAACGTGCACGCACCAGTAATAATTAATTCAGCAGTATTATTCAGTATTTGTAGCCTTGTTGCCTGCTTGGAGTCTTGACAAGAGTGTTTGTATGTGTGTTTGCATGTTCTCCAGGTGTTGTACAGGTTTTCTCCAGCTGCTACGGTGAACTCCTGCAGTGCAAAAACGTGTATGTCTGATTCATTGATGATTCTGAATTGTCCAAACTAGTAAGTTTGGATGGTTTCTGTTCTATATGTGGCCCTGTGATAGACGGGTGACCTCTACATGGTGGACCTGGAGAGAGCTGGGATAGACTCCTCCAGACCTACATGACTCTAAAAAGGAAATTAAAAGGAAAAGAGGCTAGTGTATCACAACTAACCATCTTTGAGGTACATGTCGTTCATGGTTTATATGAACTGTCAATATTGCTTAGCGCTCTGTTTTCTTTGTTCTCTTTCATATTTAAGAAAACAAAGTTTCACAGAGTCTTAACAGGTGAGGGATTGATGCTTTACATCTGAAGACAAGTGCAGCTGAGGAAAAACTGGAGAAAAAGCTTCATTATTCCACTGTGATGTTTCATCAGCATGTATCCGACATAGTTCCTGCAACATACAACCACACATCTACTACATCAAGCATGGAGACCCTGATATACAGTAACAGCAGTGATGAGGAGGGCGAGCGGCAGGATGACTGGTTAGAGACAGAGACTGGATACAGGTCAGTACACAAGGTTGTGGTCCATCCAACGAATCTGCATTCAACACAGTTTGAGGGAGAAAATCAAAGAGCTGCGTTGCTCCACAATGTCAAAAAAATAACAGTTTAAGAATAAAGACAAAAAAATGTCTATCACAGTCATCTTATGTCATTAACAACTTTGTGAAGAGACAGATGCAGCGTTGGGATGGCAGAGTGGTTGAAGGCACCATACTCAAGGACTACCTGATGCCTTCAGCTTCACTGAGGATTCTGGTTTCCCAATGGAGGTTCAAATCCCACTTCTGACAAAGATTTTATCAAACATGCAGACAAAATGTGTCTGACATATGCAAAATAACTGGAGGGTTACTTATTTATTTATTTACTTATTTTTCTTTTATTGTCTTCTCTTTCTTTTCTTTTTTTTGTTTTGTACAAATAAAAGAAAGAAAGAAATAACTGGAGCGTTATGGCATCAGAGGAGTGGTTTTACACTGGATAAAAAGTTATTTAAGCAAAAACCAGCAGTTGGTGAAAAAAAAATGTGTGGCAGCCGAAATGGTGCTGGTGGTACCTTGGTACTTGTAGTACTTGGTACAAGACCCCGCCGTGTCATCCACATGTGACTGCAGATCCACATGTCCACATAGAGACCAGGTCTGCACAGGATGGACGTGGGACGCCACGGACTCTGAGCACCAGAAACATATAAAACCCAGAGTGAATATTGAAGCATAACAACTATTTCAGCTTGTTCAGGGGTCATTTACAGCAGGTTTGTACTATTTCCAACACTACTTAGAAATGACTCGTAAATAAATATATGAGCAGTTAAGTGTTTCATTCCGCCCAAGTCTTTGTACTTTAAAAGAGGTGGACAAAATAGCAGCACGACCGCTGAACAAAGAAAAGCTGTCCTGTCCATCAATTGTCACGGAGGTGTTTCACAGGAGCCACACTGGACCACGCGCTGTGTCTGGTCACCATGGCAACAGGCAGACGCTCACGCACGCGCTTCCCGCCAGTGGCGCTGCTGACCTGCGCAGTTCCCGCCGTTACGGTAAAGACAGCGGTATATTTATACTGTCATTTAACTCACTTCTTCACCAGCGACAACAAATGTTTGGATGTGATTTGCTGGACACGCTGGAGGGTCCGGAGAGGCGAGTAGTAACACATCAATTCAATTTTTAATAACACGAACGAAAGACACGCTACGATGTATAATGCCAATGTTCGGTGCACTGAATGATAATTTACTAACGAGTTAGCGAATTAAGTGGCTGTTTTATTGTTTAAGCTGGTGCAGACACAACTTGTTTCCCCTTTGAGACGAAGCAAACAGATCGGTAACTGTTTTTACGAATTGACAAGAGTCTGGCAGGTGGTTTTAGGTACTTACATCCAGTTTTAGTCAAGTTCCAGCTCTAGATTTACCTTATTTGCTAGTGAACTGTGGTTAAGTTCAACAGTCAACTGAACTAATTAGATAAAAACTCAAAAGACTAAGCAGTCAACATTAATAACGTTGTTGTGAGTTAGTGAAATACATCCCCCATGTAGCATTGCAGTAAGAAACATCCAATCACAGACCAGCCTCATGTCACGTGCTTTGATGCTGTGCCAAAGAAAATTTAAAAAAATAAAAACACACACATGCAAACTCGCCCCCTGAACTTTAATTAACATATGTACAAACAAAACAAAGGCACATACATCTTTACGGTAGCACGTTGAAGCCAAAGACACGCAGAATGAAGTATAAATAAAAAAATCTTAATTGTAGCAACAAATTAGTTTTTATATTTGTTTAAAACAGCAAAATCAAGAAAGAATAAGAATAAAGTACATCAATACCTTAATCTAAATATACATAGGGGACATAGACAACAATTAGATTAAAACAAAATTTTCCAATTTGGTTCAATTTTAAAGAAGCTACATTTGTGAATGAAACATTTTCCCAATAAAGTGAAATTATTAACCAAAAATAATGAATTCTTTATTATTTTTTAAAATTCTTTTATCCTCACCAGCCTTCATCCTCGGACCGATCCAGGCCAGCAGACCGCCGGTCCGTTGGTACAGGACACTAAAACACATAAGTACATAAGTACTGACGTGCTCTGTTGGAGCGACGTAGCTGGAGGGACGACAGCTGTCACTAAAGCAGCTGCTTCATATCATCTTTGTAGAAGTTAACGTCCAGCTGTGATGGGCGTGAACTCTACCAGACAGTCAAGATGTTGGACGGTGGAACTTGGAGGTCAGTTAGATCCAGAACCTGAAAACCCCTGAAAAATGACTGCGTCATCAGGAAGCTTGTTCGACATGGTGGACCGAGAGACGCCGCCGTCAGAGGAGGAAGTGACCGTAACCTTCCCCAGTCCTCTAGCAGACATCAACCGCACAGCTCCGCCTCACGCACTCATGTTTGCTTGTTTGACAGACGAGAACCAGAGGGCGGGTCCAGTATGGTCTCCTCAGTCACAGTTCATGGCTGCTTCTCTGCAGCCCTCTGGAACCTGCTTTTCTTCTGTTGAGGTCTTCATGTGCTCCTTTGTGCTGCTTTAACATCCTTCATGTGTTCTGTTTCACTCGGTTTGTGTCGATAAACGCGTCTAGATCAGGTTCTCATGAACAGGAGAGTCTACATAAGTCTTCTCTCTCCTCTCAGAGAAGTACAGCGAGCGCTACTACCTGTCCTTCAACCCCAGTCGAGCGTCGGCAGCCGCCCTCCGGCGTGCAACTGACACCAGGACCACGCCTCTTTAGCTCTGTGTGGCTCAGATCAGGTTTTAAGTTTGACAACGACTTTCATGTCTACCGCCATGTGAAACTAAAGTACGCTTTATTTTAACTCTCAGGATCCGGATACAATAATTAGATTCATAATTTTTGGTTCTTAACCGGTCTTAAACTGAAGAAACCTCAGATGAACGTGTGACATATTGAACGAGTTGTTATTTAACTAAAACAAAATGCAGAAGCTGTGGGTGGAAGAACTGGGTATGTTCCATGATTCAACATCCCACCTTTAGTAGCAGGAACCATCGGTAGATGTTTCCTTCAGCAGAGGAACCATTGGTAGATGTTTCCTTCAGCAGCAGAGGAACCATCGGTAGATGTTTCCTTCAGCAGAGGAACCATTGGTAGATGTTTCCTTCAGCAGCAGAGGAACCATCGGTAGATGTTTCCTTCAGTAGCAGGAACCATCGGTAGATGTTTCCTTCAGCAGAGGAACCATTGGTAGATGTTTCCTTCAGCAGCAGAGGAACCATTGGTAAATGTTTCCTTCAGCAGAGGAACCATCGGTGGATGTTTCCTTCAGCAGCAAGAACCATCGGTAGATGTTTCCTTCAGCAGCAAGAACCATCGGTGGATGTTTCCTTCAGCAGCAAGAACCATTGCTAGATGTTTCATCATTCCAACATCTCCACTTTGGTCTCATGTGTCCCAAGGGTCTTGTTCCTGAAGTCTGCTGGTTTGTTCAGATGCAGATTTGTGAACCTCAGTCATGCTTCCATGACAGAAGAGATTTTCTCTTTTCACACGAACCATCCTGGTTCGGTCTTCTTCTGCCTGTGCTGTCATGGACTCTAAAATCTAAGGTGGTCAGTGAGGCCTGTGGACTCTGACACGGAGCTCTAGGGTTGCTTTCTTTACAGTTTCTTTGTGCATTGTTCAGTCTTTGGGGTAGAACTGAACACAGAAATGAAAGCTCCAGACCAGCAAACCTTCAGGCTTCTGTAGAAATGAACTTGGATCAAATTCTGGTCAGTTTCAGGAGCCTCTGCTGAGTAAATGTTTGTTTCTTTGCTTCACAGACTGTAAAGGATGTGAATTCAGCAGCAGCAGCTCCTCTCAGAACAGCGTCCTGCAGAGACTCCCAGCAGAGCAGCAAATGTGCATGAATGTGTATTAATCCTCAGCTAAAAATAGTCCCTGACTACAGAGTACCTGGCTGTTCAGAGGTATTTGTTGGTGCGAAGGTCAGAGCTGAGGCTTTTCCTCAGGGTTACAGGTTAGAAAGAGGCTGCATTCAAACCGTTGTTTTCCCTCAGCTGTGTCTGTCAGGCACGGTTCTGAAGCCGTAACCACTCCTGAAACGCAGTGACGCGGTCGTTCTCCGGCTGTCCCGATAACAACTGCGGCTGATTTGTTTGTAAAAGCTTTGATTACAGCTGTTGTGCGTTTGTGTGAGGGGTTTTTGTTTTGACCCTTCTCTGAGACTGTCAGAGATGAAATGATTGATAAATATGTCACATACAGCATCACATCATCGTTCCTGTTACCTTCCTTTGAACAGCAGAGTACACGAGCCGCTCTGTGGGTCTAAATGAACCAGACTGAATCAGAGGCTCTGCATCTTCATCAACTGAAGGTTTGTGTTATTTATATCAACCAACCAACTCTGGCCAGCTTTCACTTCTCTGAAATTCACTGATTGCAACTTTTCTTTGACTTTTTTTGTTTTTTTTGATATAATCTGTATTTTTGTTTTAAAGCCAGTCTATACAGAAATACCACGACTGGCCACAAGGGAGCGTTTGCAGCTGCTGTTTGGACAAGAGTTTATGGCAGTAGTCTGCTAATGAGTGGGGACCTGCGTCTCGTAATTAGGGGTGAGAGTCGTTAGGGTTTTATTAATACCAGGCCTGATACACGTCTGAGAATTTGGAACAAAAGCTGAAGGAGTGAAGAGTCTTTACGTTTCGCTTTTAAGAAAAGTAATTTTATTACTTTATGAGTGTCAGAACCCGACAGAATAGATGAACCGGAGGAAAGTGAAGTTTCTCTGCTGACGACCACGAATGTGATCAGGGTGTAACTGAGAATTCTGGTGTCTCTCTTTAGTCGTCTTTGGCACAAAAAACAGTTTTTATTGAGGAAAATCAACATGTTAACTAAATTTACTGTCCTCACAGAGTGAAATGATTTGATGCACAACTCGCGCTGTCTTGGACACTGAAAGACAAACGTAACAGTATCCTGCTAGTTTATATCGGCTCCAACGAAATGTCCATGACTGGATGTTCTTGACAGAACCTAAACCCCGACACGAGACCTTTCACGACGAACAAGTCAACGTGTTGACATTCTAGTGTTTCTATTCCTATGTGGTCTTCCTGTCTCGGTGATGGAGGGTGATGTTCTTGGCTGGTTGGTTGGGTTTAGTCGGGGTGAGTTCTGGAAGTTGTGGAGTTAAAAATCGGGACAACGCTCATTCACACTCTGCACGTTAAACACGTCACCTGCTCTGATATGTTTACCGATCCCCCAAAAAACTGGACTTCCCAGCGCTCGAGGATTTCCCAGTACCGGACCAAATGTCACCAAGCGAAGTTGGTCCGTGAAGATTGTTGATTCTGGTCGGTGAAATGTGTTTCCTTGTTACAACATCTGAATGTTGTCATAAAAACCTGAAGGAGAAAAATACGCAGAGCTGAAATATGAGTTTGTGTTTTTGCATCGCAGGTTTGTGACACTTACCCGTCAGAGCTGTTCGTCCCAAAGTCGTCCACGCCCGCCGTCATCGTGGGCAGCTCCAAGTTCAGGAGTCGAGGACGATTTCCTGTTCTTTCTTACTTCCACCAGGACACACTGGTCAGTGTCAGACACAGACCGAAGATGATGATGATGATGAGGGCGATGATCACGATGAGTGTCTGTCGCCTTCTACAGGCTGCCGTGTGTCGCTGCAGTCAGCCGCTGTCTGGCTTCAGCGGTCGCTGTCAGGAGGACGAGATGATGCTGCAGACCGTGATGAAGTCCAACCCCGGCAGTGACTTCATCTACGTGGTGGACACCCGGCCTAAGGTAACACGAGCACACGTACATCCAAACGCACGTCCACACACACGTTCACACACACATGGACATGCTGATGGTCAGCACAGCCAATAGTCCAAACGTACGATGTGTGTGTCCAGCTGAACGCCATGGCAAACCGGGCAGCAGGGAAAGGCTACGAGAACGAAGACCACTACACCAACATCAAACTGCAGTTCATCGGCATCGAGAACATTCACGTGATGAGGAGCAGCCAGCAGAAGATCATCGACGGTCGGTACACTGGAGTGTGTGTGTGTGTGTGTGTGTGTTTGTGTGTGTGTGTGTGTGTGTGTGTGTGTTTGTGTGTGTGTGTGTTTGTGTGTGTGTGTGTCAGGACCTCTGTGCATGTTAGCACTCTGACATCCCTCTCGTGCTTCATGCAGTGGGTGAGATGCGTTCCCCGTCCATGACCGACTTCCTGTGGGGTCTGGAGAACTCTGGGTGGCTCAAACACATCAAAGCCATTATGGATGCCGGGGTCTTCATAGCCAGGGTGTGTCCACGTTCGCAGACACACACACACACTCACGCAGCCACAGTCACACAGGAAACACAGACCTGTGCTTCCTGTGTGCACAGGAAGAGTTAGAAAGAGTTATTTAAAAATTCTTCAGTTTATTACATATTTAGATGTACAGTGTCAGCCTTTCACATCACACCACTTTACATTTGTAACTTTAACTGGCCAGTGATGGAGATGTTCCCTCAGAGATACGCGCTGCTGCTTTTGGTTTTCCAGTTACAAGGCAACGAGACCTAAGAAACAAAATAAAACAGTCACATGTTTTATACAAATCTCCCACTTCCCGGAGACTCCCAGCTTTGTTCTGTCCTGTGTTCCTGATCCGTTTTTTCTTTAACCATCCAGAACCAACATGATAAGCGGTTCATCATACCTGTGACTAACTGTCCGACAGTCTAAATCACATCATGTTAGTGTGAGTTAAACTGAACTAAAATGTGCAGCTTGTGGGGACTCGGGTGGGCGTGTCGGACTCCGCCTCCTATGAAGACATGGATGTAAAGGCAGCTGTGGTTCTGAGTCTCTGTATAAGTGGTTTTCTCCAGAATGTGGGAGGGTCTCTATAACCACGTTGAGAAATCGACGCCGCCTCGCCAGTCGCCCGCCGACTACCTGTCTGCTGTGAGGGAGGAATCTCACCAGTTGGAGGAGGAGCTGACCAATCACCAGGAGGTACCAGCCGGAGGACCCGCCCACCACCACCAGCACCACTCCCCCGGCTGCAGACAAGGCATCCAACACACAAACACATGCCTTATTACAGGCCTTAAACCAAACCACACCCAGAACACCCACTCAGACCCTCCTACAGCTCCACGTTTTTAATTCCATAACAAACATCGACTTTCACATCTGTTCAGCATCTGCTTTCCCAAAACTAGATGGTGAAATATTTCAGTCATGTTTGTTCTTGTGCAGTATTTTATTAGGAGTTCTAATTCACCTGGTTTCTGCTGAACTTTAGTTTTACCAGCAAGGAGCGGCGTTACATCGACATTCAGACGTTTATCTAATGTGAAGATTAAAGCGCCACTAGATGTGATTAAAGGTGGAAGAGTCACAAAGAGAAAACTTTGGGACCACATAATTCATTTGTCAAAAACATCAATTTTGACAATTCAGACCTGCAGCACTTCACAGGAAAGACTTAAGACATGGAGGTTTTAACCAATTTAATGTTTTAGCTGCCTCTCACAACAAGTCATCGAGGATTCCCAGCGACAGAGTTTCAGCTCTTATTTTGTCTCTTATTTTGTACATTACTGGGTCATCGCCGGACATTTCTGTTTCAGAATTCTCAGCAATTCTCCAGTGTTTTCTGTCGAAGACACATCAGGACCACAGGTAGTACTGTCCCTGTACCCTCGTCTTCATGAGTCTTCATGAGTCCCGTCTTTCCAGAATCCTGTTCTACGTCATCTCATTAAAAAATTCATGGAAGCCAGTGGACCAGATGTGTTCTTGAAGGCAACAAATGTTGATGTACAATCTCAGAGTACAGACGAGGAGACGAGGAGTGACAAGGACACTGAGACAAACCCAGACATCACAGACGAGGAGACAAGGACACTGAGACAAACCCAGACATCACAGACGAGGAGTGACAGGGACACTGAGACAAACCCAGACATCACAGACGAGGAGACAAGGATTGACAAGGACACTGAGACAAACCCAGACATCACAGACGAGGAGACAAGAACACTGAGACAAACCCAGACATCACAGACGAGGAGACAAGCACACTGAGACAAACCCAGACATCACAGACGAGGAGACGAGGAGTGACAAGCACACTGAGACAAACCCAGACATCACAGACGAGGAGACGAGGAGTGACAAGGACACGGAGACATGAAATGTGCGTGAAATGTTGTTTTTAAACGGTTTTATTTTTCTGTATGGAAAGAAAAAAGACATGAGCAAAACCCGTCAGGCAAGTGTGGACCGGCCGGCCGACTTCTAACTCGCATCCCCTCCGAAAATGCTTCATCTCATCCCGACCTACAAGCAGAAGTTACAAACTTCCAGGCCTGTGGTCGGACTGACGAGTCCAAACCGGAGTTACAGGGCCGCTTTGACGCCACCGACTGGAGCGTTTCTGAAGCTGCAGCCACGGACCTCGGTGATCATACTGACACTGTGACATCTAATGTCAGTTTTTGTGAGGACGTGTCTGCAGACCAGGTCTGTGTCGTGGAAAACCGGTGAAAACATTTGAACCACTCAAGGTGACGCAATACCTGAATAGGACTGAAATAATATAACAGCACTCTTAAATAAAGACCTGGCAACATGGCTCCAAGTAGTGAATTATTTAATTATCTTATGCATCCAAAAGATCCATGGAAGCTCCAGAAGTTTGTTAGAAGGTTGGAGGAGTGTCAGCTTCACCCACAGAGGTGAGATCATTACTGCACCCCCTGGAGGAGGTCCCGGAGGAGGTCCTGGAGGACGTCCCGTAGGAGGTCCTGGAAGACCCCCCTCTGAAGCTTATTGATCCAAAAATGATTTGATCCTCAACCAGGACGGTGGAGCTTCTTATCGAAGGTTGACGGCTTCTGAATCACCTGGTGAAGTCAGCCATGGTCCAGTACAACTGCCTTTTTATTCT
The DNA here is from genome assembly GCA_014839995.1 of Xenentodon cancila. NCBI lineage: Eukaryota > Metazoa > Chordata > Actinopteri > Beloniformes > Belonidae > Xenentodon > Xenentodon cancila. Next base: position 26,538,728 of record CM026198.1, on the reverse strand, counting down.
GTTTAGTCTGGTTCTGTTTCTTAGAGAGGAACTACAGTGATGTTCCGTCATCAAATAAATGTTGTTTGCTTTGTTAAAAAATAAATACAAAATAATCAAATTGTAGAGAGTCTGAGATTTAGGCAAATAAAAACACTGAAATCTGACTTTGTTCTGACATTATTTATTTATTTACTGAAGACAAATCAAGTAAGAAATAATCAAGTTGGCAGTACCAGGTCCGTCCTTACTGCCTGCATCAGCAAACGTCTTGGAAGTTCAGGAAACTGCTGTTTCTACCCTGACCACTAGGGGCTGCAATGATGACACAATAAACATTTTAATTTGAAGTAAATATTAATTTTATGATAATACCAGCAGACCGCTGGGACTGGCTGCCAGTTGGTCTGGGAGGGTTTGAGGACAAAGCTTAGTGAAGCAGCAGGCGGCGGCAGCCGTCCTCACAGACGAAGGCTGCTGCCTGGTGGATCCCAGCTGCTCTGGACCATCAGCTTCTACCTCTGGCAGCAGCTGGATGCTGTGACGGAGGTTTGTCCAGTTCTGACGCAGTTCTGTGGTTTAAAACGTTTATCACGGCCTGTCTTGGTTGAAAGCCCACTCACCACGACAAGGTGCAGGCCAGGAGTGGGAACACGGGAACAAACAGACTTAAAGGAAACTAAAAAGCCCAGACAACCAGGAAACATTTTGTTTTTTTTTTCCCTTGTTTGCACATATATTAATGGTTGATACCAAGTTTGCTAGAACCCAATATATACACATGTGTGTGTGCGCGCATTTTAATGTTGCAACAAAGGGGTTTTTTTTTGTTTTTTGTTTTTTCTGGATCAACATTTACACAATCACACCTACAATCCAGTCGGAACCGAACAAATGGGATTTTTTTTTTTTTTGCTGAGGCAGGAAACCGGAGCACCCGAAGAAAACCTCAAGAAACTTTTCTTTAGAGACACATCCACAGGGGAGCCGACACGTCAAAGTTCAGGTTAAAAACATACAGGAAGATCATCTGGATGGCCACGAGCCAACGACGCTCTTCTTGTAGATGTTAAAACCATCAGGACCCTAAGTGAACATCTTCGCAATGGCTGAAAAACACCTGGGAACGATATTCTTCTTCTTTTGGACGTTGAGCTTCCCTCTTAGAAAGCTCATGACAGCCTTATCAAAAGCTCGGTTCTGTGATGACATTGCTGCCAGCAGCAGGCTTTCGGACGATCCGAACGTCTTCAGAAGGCTCCTCACCATGTTCTTGGTGACGTCCTTGATGTTGGCTTCAGTCCTCAGGAGATCACAGTCACAAGCATCCAGTTCAGCAGCCACCAGGTCTGTCAGACGGTTCCAGATGGTATCCAGGTCTTCTCCTCGTATGTGGCTCTTGTTCTTATTGGTCATCTTTGTGACGAGCCGCAGAAGTAGAGCAGTGGAGATCTGGTTGGTGAGACTCACGAACGCAGAGCTGCTACTGTCCAAGGAATCCGGTCCTTTACCCTTCCTCCTCTTCTTCTCCACGACTTTAGGAGTACCGGTACAACGTGAGGCGTCTTTTGTTGCGGGCCTCTGCTTCTTTAACGCGTTGACCGAATGTACCAGCGTCTTACACGTCTGCTGGATGTAAAAGTTGTCTTCGGACGGAAACCTCTGGGTCAGCTGTAGCACCGTCTCCTGCAGCTTTGCCACAACGTCCCCGAGTTCCTCCAGAGAGTCCTTCTCCTGAGCTTCGTGCTCGTGACTCTTCACGTTCACGCACGTCTGTTGGACGCTCTTCCCGTGCGTCGCCCTCGTTTCTCCACACGTACAATAGAGCTGCGTCCCCGCACTGGAGCTCTGTGGGACACACGTTGCTCGGACACAGTCACGTCCACAACACGGAGGAGCTTTTCCGTCCGAGGCGTCAGAGCGCCGACCAGCAGAAACGATGCGGACACATCTTTTGGACACCTGGACTCCATGCTGCTGGTTCTCCTCACGTTCTTCAACGTGAACCTTTGAATTTCTTACTCCCATTTCTGAGTTTTGTTAAGATTGTTGCGAAGGTTTTAAACGCAACCGCTTTGAATCGCTTAACTTGCAATCTGTGCGCGAGCGTTCCTCCACTTCTGTTTATAAACGTTGCTAAGTCGTATTGCTGACGTCAATCTGCGTCATCACGTCCAGCTTGTTACTAAGGTGATGGAAATGGAACGTTTCGCTCGTCTACTTCCTGACCCCGCCCACTATCGTGATTTGTGGTCTGATTGGTCCATTCTGCGCACGTGACTGATCGCTCAGAAATATAACAATAAATGCACATACATTAATAAATATGCAGTAAAAATGACAATTCAACATTATTAGATAAACTAATAAACTAGGAGCATTTGTTTTGCTGGAGGTCATCAGGTCATTTTGTCAGAATCAACATTTCAGTTCTAAGTTCTACAGTTCTTCATTCTTTAAGTTTGCTACATTAACTTATGTTTGTGTATCCTCAATGATTTAAAATTGGAGGAGATGTGGGTTTTATGTGTTTAAAAGATGATTTTATGTTTTAAAAAGATGGATTTATGTTTTTAAAACATGATTTTATGTTAGTAAAACATGGTTTTATGTTTTAAAAAATTATTTTATGTTTCAAGAACATTAATTTATGTTTGTAAAACATGGTTTTATGTTGGTAAACATGATTTTATTTTAGTATAACATGATTTTAGGTTTTTAAAATATGTTTTTATGTTTTTTAAACAAAAGAATATCCATCATCTATTCCCGCTTACTCCTTTTTTTCGGGTCACGGGGGTCTGTCGAAGCCTATCTCGATGATTCCAGGTGAAAGGCAGGGGTAACGTAAAATCATGTTTTAAAAACATAAAATCATGTTCAGAAAACATAAATTCATGTTTTAGAATCATAAAATCCATCGATCCATCATTTATAACCAATTACTCATTTTTTAGGGTCACGGGGGTCTGTTGGAGCCTATCTTGATGCATAGCAGGCGAAAGGCAGGGGTCCACCCTGGACAGGTCACCGCTCCATCACAGGGCCACATACAAAGACAAACATGCACATTCACACCTACAGGCAATTTAGAATGATTAATTAACCTAGTATGCATGTGTTGGACTGTGGAAGGAAGCCGGAGTACCCAGACAGAACCCACGCAATAAACCCAGCGTCATGTTATTACTTGTTTCTTTTTTACATTTTAGATTTGCACTTTGTGTTTAGAGTAATTTATTTATTGTGAAGCACCGAGAGTTTGACAGTAATGTCATTTCGATTCTTTGTATGAACCTCACATGGCAGAATTGACAATAAACGTGACTTTGACTTTGACTTATGTTTTATATGCACAAAGTATGAACTGATTACTGAGCATGATCATTGTTTTTCCACATTTTACCAGCAGACAGATGCACAAGAGCAGAAGTTTGAAGGACTCCTCAAGGAGGAATCTCTCCAGAGCATGCCAGAAATCCCAGAGTCACAAGAGTGGGGTGTCAATGCAGACGGTGAGTCTCGGATAGCTGGGTGTTTGTTTTTTTTAAATCTAATTTATTATGTATCATTAAATTGAAAGCAATCGTATTTCTAGTTAAACACTCGTGTAAACTGTTGTCCTTTTTATAGTACTATATTGGTAATAAATATGCAATTACAAGCTCAGGTGAACAACAACGTGTCACTTTTTCCATTGGGCCATTAGCCATTTAACAAAAACGGAGCCAAGAAAACAACCAAAACAAAGTCTAAGGATGTGTCCTTCTCTTGCATTGAGATCTCCTTGGACTTCATACTAGTAACCCCACTCAAGCAGCTGCCAAATGTCAACTCAATACCTGATATGAATTCAACATCTCCTGCAGATGTGCAGATGTTTTGGCAGTTTGCTGGTCCAGAGCATTCAGGTGTCCATTAATGCAATTCCAAGAAGTACAAACATAAGCAGTGGTCTTAGAGAAGCTCTTATTTCTTTTCTTTTGTAAAGCCATCCAAACTTTGTGTAGCTCAACATTCTTCAGGGAAACAGAATATTCATGTTGATGTTCTAGTAAATTTAGCCCCACATCAAATCACACTGTAATCAGACAAATACAAGTAGTGCAAACCTTGTAGGGCTGTCTGAGCATGTTACATGTTAAAGTGTGTGAGACCATGATTAGAAGAAGACTGAACAAGACGAGTTTGTCTGGATACATTTGGTAGAGAAAGCCTGCTCTGTGTTAAAAGAGCATGAAAGTACTACTGAGGTTCATAAAACTACATGTGAACAAGACATCTGGAGCACAGTCCTATTAACAGGTGACTTCCAGGTGCAGTTATTTGGCAGGACAACGGTACTTGTCTGACTGCATTGTGGCGAGTATAAAGTTTGGTGGAGGAGGGATTATGGTGTGGGGTTGTGTTTCAGGAGCTGGACTTGGCCCCTTAGTTCCTGTGAAAGGAACTCTGAATGTTTCAGCATAACAAGACATTTTGGACAATTCCAGTCTCCCAACTTTGTGGGAACAGTTTGGAGCTGGCCTTCCTCTTCCAACATGACTGTGCACCAGTGCACAAAGTAGGTCCATAAAGACCTGGATGACAGAGTCTGGTGTGGATGAACTGGACTGGCCTCCACAGAGTCCTGACCTCAACCTGAGAGAACACCTTTGGGATGAATCAGAGTGGAGACTGAGAACCAGACCTTCTGGTCCAACATCAGTGTGACCTCAGAAATGCACTTCTGGAAGAGTGGTCAGAAATTCCCATAAAGACACTCCTAAACCTTGTGGACAGCCTTCCCAGAAGAGTGGAAGCTGTGATCGGTGCAAAGGGGGCGACATCTTATTGAACCCTATGGCTCAAGAATGAGAGGTCACACATAAAAAAAAAAAAATAAATAAATAAATAAGAATTTTATAAGTGACGCTTTAGACTGGAAGTCAATATATATATATATATATATATATATACATATATATACATATATATATATATATATATATATATATATATATAACATTAAAAACATCATTGCTCAGCACTTTAAACAAATAGAGTTAAAAGAGGAAGAGATGGTGGTCCTGCACCACGACTGTCTCGTCTCTCTTTCTTTCTCTTTCTTTTTTTTTAGCCTTTTCAAATTCCACACCCGGTGATTTTATCCCTCTTTGGCAGAATATTTATACCCCCCCCTCTCTTACTCTTTATTACTCTTTTTTTCTTTGTTTTTTTTTTTTTCTTACCCAGGGATCAATAAAAATAGTTAGACTGACATGAGGCCTGGTGAAGGGTACACACCTGCACACACCTACGTGCACACAAAAAAAACAAACAAAAAAAAAACTCTCTGTTGCAGATTAAAATGCATATATATATATATATATATATATATATATATATATATATATATATATATATATATATATATATATATATATATATATATATATATATATATATATATATATATATATATATATATATATATAAAACTTTTGGATCCAACCAACTTGGTACCAACCATTAATATATGTGTAAACAAGGGCAAAGGTCATGAAGGTTCTAGAACTCCCTCTTATGACATCACAGGGCTGCTGTAAACTCCATAAAGCCAATATTCTCTTCAGCACATTACTTACTTCTCAGAAGCCAAGGACAGAGCCAACAACTTTCTGAAACAGCTCAGACCCATTTTGCATTTACTCCATTTTGCATTTACTCCACCTTGCATTGCAACATAACAGTATTTTTCTCAGAAATTGTAGAAGAAACTACGTTTCAGCACCGTCTGTGAATTACTTTTTAACTGAGCAGCTTGTTCAGTAACGTTCAGTATCATGGACAGGTACAACATAGCCCACAACTATTTTGCAAGAGGAAATGTGCCACATGCAGGAAGACCCAATATCCGTCCACCTTTTCATCCAAATTTCCCGCCTCCAGTTGAAATGGAGTTTGATGAGGATGTTGATCAAGTTTTTGATCTCAATGTGGCCAGACCAGTCAATGGGGAAGTCCCTGAAGGAGTTGCTGTTGCGCACCAAAGACAACGGCTCGGACAGCACATTCCCCGCTGGATTCCACATCCTGACCATTTTTTCGCTGGAGGAGATGGCCTCCACATGGATCTTAATCAGCAACAACGCCGTCCACTTCGTCTTCCTGCATATCTGCAATTCCACCAGCCTCAAGCTCAAGTAGAGGCTATGTTGGAGTTTGATCAGGACATCGATTTGATGTTGGATGTCGATGTTAACGACGACAACTCAGATGATGAAGAGGTGGACATTGATGAGGAAATGTTGGAACATATTGAGAGAATCCCTGAAAATGATGAACCAGACCAAGTGGTCGCCGCTCCTCCTGATTCTGCTGAGCAACAACATGTGAACCAAATTCAGGAAATAGAAGATCCTCTTCCTGGGGGATCGGGAATGAGGCCAAGAGACGGGGATTCCTCTAGCTTCATCCTGATCGACAGTAAAAGTGACAGTGACATAGACTCCGAGGATGATTCTGGGGATGAGTCAGTGCCTGACAGATACTGGAAGAGGAAGAGAGAGGACGATGTAGACTGTGAAAGTCCGAGCAACAAGCGTTCACGCTGCTCGCAAGAAAATGATGAACAAGACCAAGTGGTTGCTGCTCCTCCTGCTTTTGCTGAACAACAAGACATGAACCACAGTCAAGAAATAGAAGATCCTCTTCCTGGTGGATCGGGAATGAATCCAAGAGAAATGGATTCCTCTAGCTTCATCAGGATCAACAGTAAAATTGACAGTAAGCTAGACTCAGAAGATGACTCCGAGGATGACTCTGAGGATGAGTCAGTGCCTGGCAGATACTGGAAGAGGAAGAGAGAGGACGACGTAGACTGTGAAAGTCTGAGCAACAAGCGTTCACGCTGCTCGCGTGAATACTGTGACACCAGCAGTGACACAGACAGCAGTGGAGACGGCTGCTCTTCATCTTCTGCCTCCTCTCCTTCACCACATCAAGGATCTAGGAAAAGAGGAAGGGAGGACATAGACAAGGATGATGGGAGAAGCAGCAAACAGTTCAAACACTAGTGTGAAGAAGTTTGCTAACAGACAATTGGCTTCATCAGCAAGAAACTGGAGAAAACTGGTGCAGTCACGACTTCCAAACATGCTGAAGCCACTGGAACCAGGAATGTGATGTGGAAGAAGAAAAGAAGGCTGCTTGGAGATCCGTGCTGCTGTGGCGCTGCACTATGTTGGATTTTATTCTTTCTTTTGCTTTATTCTCAATAAAAAAAAGCACAAAAAAAAAAAGCTTAATCTCTGCTTTCTGAGTTTAATGGGATTCGCCTATTTTTGTACTTGTTTTCACCTTTTGTTAGTACTTGTATTTAAGTTCTGTGTACATAGTGCTACCTTTTGTATAATGTTTTTTTTATACTTTGTATTTTTAATATAGTGTATTATCCTCTAAACTGGTGGTTCTGAGAGAGCTCTGCACAAGAATTCAAAAGGTGTCTGGACTGTTGGTTTACACACAAATGGCAAATTAAAACCTTTAACATTGAAAACAATAAAAAAGGAATGGGAGGTCACTTAAGTTCATATGCGGGTGAGTTCATAAGGCAGGTGAGCCAATACTTTTGGCCATATGGTGTATATAAAACATAAAATTATGTTTTAAAAAACATAAAATCATGTTCTGCAAACATAGACACAAGAAGAAAGTAGAGAATCTGCAAAATAAAAAAGAAGACATTAATATGTGTCCCTGTCCACATAAAACCTCTCAACTGTCACACAGCTGGGTCCTGCAGCTGTCAATAAGAGCAGCACATGAAGTGACAGTGAGAGGAAAATACAGCAGCATGGAGCAAACAGTGTCTGTGTGTGGCAGCAGAAATGGTGCTGGTGGTACCTTGGTACTTGTAGTACTTGGTACAAGACCCCGCCGTGTCATCCACATGTGACTGCAGATCCACATGTCCACATAGAGACCAGGTCTGCACAGGATGGACGTGGGACGCCACAGACTCTGAGCACCAGAAACGTATAAAACCCAGAGTGAATATTGAAGCATAACAACTATTTCAGCTTGTTCAGGGGTCATTTACAGCAGGTTTGTACTATTTCCAACACTACTTAGAAATGACTCGTAAATAAATATATGAGCAGTTAAGTGTTTCATTCCGCCCAAGTCTTCGTACTTTAAAAGAGGTGGACAAAATAGCAGCACGACAGCTGAACAAAGAAAAGCTGTCCTGTCAATCAAGAGTCACGGAGGTGTTTCACAGGAGCCACACTGGACCACGCGCTGTGTCTGGTCACCATGGCAACAGGCAGACGCTCACGCAAGCGTTTCCCGCCAGTGGCGCTCCTGACCGGCGCAGTTCCCGCCGTTACGGTAAAGACAGCGGTATATTTATACTGTCATTTAACTCACTTCTTCACCAGCGACAACAAATGTTTGGATGTGATTTGCTGGACACGCTGGAGGGTCCGGAGAGGCGAGTAGTAACACATCAATTCAATTTTTAATAACACGAACGAAAGACACGATACGATGTCTAATGCCAATGTTCGGTGCATTGAATAATAATTTACTAACGAGTTAGCGAATTAAGTAGCTGTATTATTGTTTAAGCTGGTGCTGACACAATTTGTTTCTCCTTTGAGACGAAGCAAACAGATCGGTAACTGTTTTTACGAATTGACAAGAGTCTGACAGGTGGTTTTAGGTACTTACATCCAGTTTTAGTCAAGTTCCAGCTCTTTGCCTTATTTGTAAGTGAACTGTGGTTAAGTTGAATAGTCAACTGAACTAATTAGATAAAAAACTCAAAAGACTAAGCAGTCAACATTAACAACGTTGTGAGTTAGTGAAATACATCCCCAGTGCAGCATTGCGGTAAGAAACATCCAATCACAGGCCAGCCTGATGTCACGTGCTCCGATGCTGTGTCAAAGAAAAAATAAAAACACACGTGCAAACTCGCCCCTCTTATTGACAGCTGCAGGACCCCACAATCTTTGTGAAAAACAAAAGCTGTTTGTCCACTGGTATTGCTTCTATCAACTAGTTTCACATCCTTTGTGTACAACTGAGACGAAATCTATAATCTATATTTAGTTGTAAACATGAAGCTTTAGAAAACAAATGTGTGGTTTTGTCGGACTTAGGTTAGTAAGTTACTATAGGTCACTATTTAAAAAAATAGAGTGGTGTCATCAGCCGTTAGTTGATTTCCTGACACTTCCAAGCCTCCCGAAACAGTTTTTATTAGTATAGACTTGTACTGACAAAACAATGAAAGTTAAACCAAACCGAAAAATGACATTATTTTTTTATAAAAATTCTGCTTTTACAAAATATTTTTAATTTTTGGACCATTGAAAAGTAAGTGAAATGGTCCTATTTACAATTTTCTACAATTAGATTAAAGGCTTCACAAATCACAAGCTGTGTTGAAGATGTTGTTTAGTGTCTAAAAGGGAACTTACTCCAGGTTTGAGCAGTCCAAGTATCGTGGGTTCTGACCTGGACCTGGTCTAAGGCCTCTTTGCTCTAAAATGCAGAGGAATGGTCCTTCAGTCTGGGTCAGAGACTGACCTCAGCGTCCTGTTAACCTGCCACTTGAGGTCTTCTGCTTCTTTTCAATTGTGAAAATGAAACTCACCAAAATACATGTAATACAGTGATGCAGTTGAGCATTTAAGTGCCTCTTTCCAACACTGTTACACATCTTGCAATTACCTTCCTGTCGTCAGTGTGAAGCTGAATTAAAATACGCCTTAATATACAGCAAGTGAGGTACTAATTGCATTTGCAGGCATCTTGGACTTTGCTCTTACTTATAACTATACTTGCGCTGTAAAGGCCTCGTTCAGATGTCCAATCACATGTTGGGCTTCCCTGAACTGTGACGTCTGGCAGAGCGGCCGTCGTCCAGGACAGTCCACTTAACAGCTCCAGTGTCTTATGTGGCTTATGTGCAGTGTATTTTTAAAAGCATCGGTTTTATTCAAGGGAGTGAGTTTAGAGAAGTTGTAGATGTTTGAGTATCTTAACTTGGGCTCTATGTATTTACAGATTTTGGCGGTGAGACTGTGATGGGACAATGTACATGTCCAAAAAAAAAGAAAAAGAAAAAAGTATTAATTCTAAAATGAAAAACAGCACGACAACACTGACCGTCCTCCTCACAACACTGATTCAACATCAGAGTGTCTGTGTATGATCCTTCAGACCGCTGCAGGAGATGTGTGAGTGTATGAGTGTGTGTGAGTGTGTGTGTGTGTGTGTGTGTGTGTGAGTGTGTCCTCGCCAGCTAGAGGCCGTCCTCATCAGCTGGAGGCCGTCCTTGCCAGCTAGAGGCCGTCCTCCAGTTAGCCCAGTAGGCAGCCGTCAGCCGCTGCAAAGGTTGCTGCTTCTTGACCAGCCTTCATCCTCGGACCGATCCAGGCCAGCAGACCGCCGGTCCGTTTGTACAGCACACTAAAACACATAAGTACATAAGTACTGACGTGCTCTGTTGGAGCGACGTAGCTGGAGGGACGACAGCTGTCACTAAAGCAGCTGCTTCATATCATCTTTGTAGAAGTTAACGTCCAGCTGTGATGGGCGTAAACTCTTGACATCTTGACCAGACAGTCAAGATGTTGGACGGTGGAACTTGGAGGTCAGTTAGATCCAGAACCTGAAAACCCCTGAAAAATGACTGCGTCATCAGGAAGCTTTTTCGACATGGTGGACTGAGAGACGCCGCCGTCAGAGGAGGAAGTGACCGTAACCTTCCCCGGTCCTCGAGCAGACATCAACCGCAGAGCTCATTCTCACACACTCATGTTTGCTCGTGTGACGGACCAGAACCAGAGGGCAGGTCCAGTATGGTCTCCTCAGTCACAGTTCATGGCTGCTTCTCTGCAGCCCTCTGGAACCTGCTTATCTTCTGTTGAGGTCTTCATGTGCTCCTTTGTGCTGCTTTAACATCCTTCATGTGTTCTGGTTTCACTCGGTTTGTGTCGATAAACGCGTCTAGATCAGGTTCTCATGAACAGGAGAGTCTAAATAAGTCTCTTCTCTCCTCTCAGAGAAGTACAGCGAGCGCTACTACCTGTCCTTCAACCCCAGTCGAGCGTCGGCAGCCGCCCTCCGGCGTGCAACTGACACCAGGACCACGCCTCTTTAGCTCTGTGTGGCTCAGATCAGGTTTTAAGTTTGACAAGGACTTTCATGTCTACCGCCATGTGAAACTAAAGTACGCTTTATTTTAACTCTCAGGATCCGGATACAATAATTAGATTCATAATTTCTGGTCCTTAACAGGTCTTAAACTGAAGAAACCTCAGATGAAAGTGTGACATATTGAACAAGTTGTTATTTAACTAAAACAAAATGTAGAAGCTGTGGGTGGAAAAACTGGGTATGTTCCATGATTCAACATCCCACCTTCAGCAGAGGAACAATCAGTAGATGTTTCCTTCAGCAGAGGAACCATTGGTAGATGTTTCCTTCAGCAGAGGAACAATCAGTAGATGTTTCCTTCAGCAGAGGAACCCTCAGTAGATGTTTCCTTCAGCAGAGGAACCCTCAGTAGATGTTTCCTTCAGCAGCAGGAACCATCAGTAGATGTTTCCTTCAGCAGCAGAGGAACTATCAGTAGATGTTTCCTTCAGCAGCAGGAACCATCAGTAGATGTTTCCTTCAGCAGCAGGAACCATCAGTAGATGTTTCCTTCAGCAGCAGGAACCATCGGTAGATGTTTCCTTCAGCAGCAGGAACCATCGGTAGATGTTTCCTTCAGCAGCAGGAACCATCGGTAGATGTTTCCTTCAGCAGCAGGAACCATCGATATGTTTTTCCTTCAGCAGCAGGATCCATCGGTAGGTGTTTCCTTCAGCAGCAGGATCCATCGGTAGATGTTTCCTTCAGCAGCAAAAACCATCGGTAGGTGTTTCCTTCAGCAGCAGGAACCATCACTAGATGTTTCCTTCAGCAGCAGGATCCATCGCTAGATGTTTCCTGTCTTCATTAGTGTCTCTTGGTTGTGGAGGAGTTCTGGTTGTTCTTCTTGCCAATGTTTCTTCAGTTTATTGAGGTTTTTGGACGTTCACTTCTTCCCACCACAGCACCTAAATCAGGTTAAGGTCTCTCGTAATTAGGGGTGAGAGTCGTTAGGGTTTTATTAATACCAGGCCTGATACACGTCTGAGAATTTGGAACAAAAGCTGAAGGAGTGAAGAGTCTTTATGTTTCCCTTTTAAGAAAAGTCATTTTATTACTTTATGAGTGTCAGAACCCGACAGAATAGATGAACCGGAGAAAAGTGAAGTTTCTCTGCTGACGACCACGAATGTGATCAGGGTGTAACTGAGAATTCTGGTGTCTCTCTTTAGTCGTCTTTGGCCCAAAAAAACATGTTTTTATTGAGGAAAATCAACATGTTAACTAAATTTACTGTCCTCACAGAGTGAAATGATTTGATGCACAACTCGCGCTGTCTTGGACACTGTTTTTAGATGTTTTTATTTATCACCACTGTAAGATGTTCAAACCGGTAACACGAGCACATGCACGTCCAAACACACGTCCACACACACGTCCACACACACGTCCACACAAACAGGGACTTGCTGATGTTCAGCACAGCCAACAGTCCGATGTGTGTGTCCAGCTGAACGCCATGGCAAACCGGGCAGCAGGGAAAGGCTATGAGAACGAAGACCACTACACCAACATCAACCTGCAGTTCATCGGCATCGAGAACATTCACATGATGAAGAGCAGCCAGCAGAAGATCATCGACAGTTGGTACACTGGAGTGTGTGTGTGTGTGTGTGTGTGTGTGTGTGTGTGTGTGTGTGTGTTTGTGTGTGTGTGTGTGTGTGTGTGTGTGTTAGTGTGTTTGTGTGTTTGTGTGTGTGTGTGTGTGTCAGGACTTCTGTGCATGTTAGCACTCTGACATCCCTCTCGTGCTTCATGCAGTGGGTGAGATGCGTTCCCCGTCCATGACCGACTTCCTGTGGGGTCTGGAGAACTCTGGGTGGCTCAAACACATCAAAGCCATTATGGATGCCGGGGTCTTCATAGCCAGGGTGTGTCCACGTTCGCAGACACACACACACACTCACACAGTCACACAGGAAACACAGACCTGTGCTTCCTGTGTGCACAGGAAGAGTTAGAAAGAGTTATTTCAAAAATCTTCAGTTTATTATATATTTAGATGTACAGTGTCAGCCTTTCACATCACACCACTTTACATTTGTAACTTTAACTGGCCAGTGATGGAGATGCTCCCTGACGAGGAGACGAGGAGTGACAAGGACACTGAGACAAACGCAGACATCACAGACGAGGAGACAAAAACACTGAGACAAACCCAGACATCACAGACGAGGAGACGAGGACACTGAGACAAACCCAGACATCACAGACGAGGAGACGAGGAGTGACAAGCACACTGAGACAAACCCAGACATCACGGACGAGGAGACAAGGACACTGAGATAAACCCAGACATCACAGACGAGGAGACAAGAACACTGAGACAAACCCAGACATCACAGACGAGGAGACGAGGACACTGAGACAAACCCAGACATCACAGACGAGGAGACGAGGACACTGAGATAAACCCAGACATCACAGACGAGGAGACGAGGACACTGAGATAAACCCAGACATCACAGACGAGGAGACAAGAACACTGAGACAAACCCAGACATCACAGACGAGGAGACGAGGACACTGAGACAAACCCAGACATCACAGACGAGGAGACGAGGACACTGAGATAAACCCAGACATCACAGACGAGGAGACGAGGACACTGAGACAAACCCAGACATCACAGACGAGGAGACATGAACACTGAGACAAACCCAGACATCACAGACGAGGAGACGTCATGTGTCATTAGTGAATGCGTTTCAGTTTGTTAGTGTTGACGACGGTTTCCATGGTGATGATGATGATGATGATGATGGTGGTGATGATGAGGATGATGTGTCAGTTCATTAATGTTGTTTCTGCAGAGGATCGCAGCTTTGACGGGGAAGCCAGTCATGTGGGAGAAGATCAACATTCCGAAGAGGAGGACTAACCAGCTGCGCCAGAGACGTGGTGGGCCGGACCCGCCCACCACCTACACAGAACCAATCAGCAAACCTGTTAGCGCAATGTCTCATGGACCGGCCAGTCAGAACTCTCAGAGCCTGGACTCCGCCCCCCTCCCGCCGCTGGCGCTGCAGCTCCAGAGTCTGGACCTCGAGGAGCTCTCCGCCTGCAGCGACCTGGAGTCGGGCGTAGCCGACCTCAGCAGCCGCTCATCCAGCGGTGGCGATGACGGCAAGGGCCCGGAGCTTGAATGAGGCGGTCTGTGGCGCCAAACTGGAAGAAAGGGAACCTGGAAGTTTTTACCAACTCTGAGGCAAAGACGGCGCTGCCGTGAGTCTGACGGGCATCACGCCGAGGGAGAACGAATTTAATTATCTGTTGCACAAGACAAGACAGGCTGCTTTTTTGTAAGTGGACGTTGTTTTTAGATGTTTTTATTTATCACCACTGTAACCGCCCCAAAATCTGTAAATCTGAAGTTCTGCTGTTTCTCTCTCATGCGGCCATCAGTCAAACGCAGACATGAGGGAACGTTGTTTCTGTTTCCATAGTTACAGCAGCGCCGGACCCAAATGTTTCTGGAGTTTTATCCTTACAGGATGTAAATAAGTTACTGTTACCAAAATAAAAGGTGAAATTAATGAGCTTTAAAAAGAGCTGAAATGCTTCCTTACCAGAAGTCGACAGCTGCTCACTATGAAATGTAAATATTTGAAGTAATTAGGGAAATAAACATGAATAAGATTAATGAGAAATGAAATCGGAAAGCAGAAATCAAACCAACCAGCTGCCAGTATGATGTACATCACCACTAGGTGGCAGCGTAGGTTCCTTTGTGCAGCTTTTGGGCTGAGGGAGGTCCGGGCTGTTATTGTGCTGACTTGTTATTTATTGTAAGCTTTGTGTTATTAGTGTTCAATTATTGTCTGTGGTCCAATGAAACTAATCACTTTCTAAACTGATAATAATAATAATATTTACATATCCAGTCCTGATGAAATCATGATGCTTCCCTTTGTTTTGTTTAATACGTTTGGTTTTCTTTCATAAGTGTTTATTTAAGTTGACTGTATCTGTGCATGAAATGTC